>JXSR01S038857.1:17801-29060 GCA_000969725.1 Ophiothrix spiculata
AGATAATTAAGTTGTTTGTGTATCAGAAAAAAAGAAAATATGAAATCGAGCATATTAAATATCTCTAGATTTCCGCTAAAACAAAATTAATTTGAATATTAATGTCAAAAACTTATCTCATTTATGAGTTGAGAATAAACTCAAGTTCTTCTTGATTCTTCTCAAGACAAAGTAAGATATAAATAACCGCGACTTACAAAATAACTTTAATGGCGTCTAACCTTTTAATTTCAACAAAATAGTTTGTAATTTCTTAATACCGTGTGTCAATGGTGTTTTATATTAAAACAATCATTAAATAAAAAAGACTAAACAACTGCTTCGGGCAAAGAATCATTGGTAGATAAAAAATTAATTAAAATATCACATTGAATCCTCTTCGTCAACTAAGCAGTGATCTAAAAACCGCTATTAGCTCTTGTTGCTAGACTTCGTTCAAGAAAAGAAAGGAAACACTCAAGGCAAGGACTTTAAAACGAGCACATGTGAGATCAAGGATTTCTTCAACAAACTTTCCCTTGTTGAATACGTAATGTTCAATAAAACTGGTATACCTCGTGACTCAAATCACTTAACCATTTCAAGTTATTTGCATTTCACCCAGGAGAGAATTTTAATGAAGACACTTAAAGATTGCACGTGGGTTGACTTTTTATTCTCTATGCCTTCTACAACATTGAGTTCAGCCTTATAGTGTATTAAGTATGTTCTGTTTGTTTTTTTCCTTTATCTTTTGATGTTATGTAGTGCCTTCATGTAAACAACAATGATAGGGGTCATGATAAGACCCATATCAAATGAAGGTTTAATATACTACATTTTAATGATATTTCGGCTGCCATTTTTGCTTCAAATATGCATTCATGTAATGTACGTTCCTTACAAGTTGCAGTGTATTATTCCTGGGGAATAGAGGCTACGTACAAAACATCGAACCATGTTGGTTAAGATTTTCAGAATGAGTATAAAGGAGATGTGGCATATACAGCTATCTGACCATCTATGATATGACCTATATTACACCGGGACCAAGTCAATCCTAGTTCTATCTCGAAACCTATTTTAGAAGAACACGTTGTTTTAAATCTGATTTCTAAACTGAGAGTATATATGAAATTGAAATCTTTACTTTAACATTTACTAGGATGTCGAGGTTTATTATCACGAATGATCTGTATAGAATTCCGATCGATGCACGGTTTCTTTACCTTTCATTAGGAGTGAAAAAACATTGATCATAATGATAACAAGGCAAGCAAAAGCAAATTAACCGGGTCGGTCGTGTCACTTGTGGCATGTTTTCAGTCTGTTGCAACCCAATAAATAGTACTTGGAATGATGCGGAAGAAGGACTATAATTTCAGGGAGACTACGATTACATTTACAACGGAAAGTGCAACAAGTATGTCGAGTGAGCGGTACTTTACTTTTGTTATAATTAAAGTATCACTTGATAATAATCAGCGTTGTTAAGCACTGAGTTCTGCAATGCAATATACGTAAACTAACCAATACAACTTTAATGAGGACATTGCCTGTGTCCCTTGTCCCATATAAACAATATTTGTAGTTATTCTTGGAAATGTCTCAGATAATTACTTGCTGGTTGAACTACCTTCCGTATGTAATAAAAATACCGTATCCCTCAATTAATTACAGACGAAATCAAAGTTTTCATTTTTATCAAAATATTACTTATAAAGGTTTAATATATGCTCAAAGGATTAATAAAGTGAATTTTTGAATACCGATACAAGAGCGGCTGTTTTATCGTCACATCAAAGAATCAAGTGCTTTTGATTGCAAGCATGAAAATGTGCTCCAAGTGAGTAAGGTAATATAATCAACAGAGCAGTCTCACTGCGTTCAGTGATGATACTACATTGAATAGTAATGGAAAAAACAACATCACGCTTGTAATGTTTTCCTTATGTCGGTCTTCACAAAGGTGTTGATGATACAACTTCCAAGTCATTGTGAGGAAATTATCAAAGTATATATGGACTCCAATTTGCACTTAGCAAGAGAAATGAGCAAAGAAATCGAAATCTAATATGTACATCCTTTGCAATTTGCATCTCCGGACTTGGAAAGAAAATGCGTTTATGAGAAAGTAGTAAGCCAGCTGATTTTAGGTTATAAGCTTAATCGTTTGATGTAATGTAACAACCTCAATTTTGCCAAAAAAACCTTCCGAGCCAATGTGAATTTTATTTGAGGTATTTTTTTTTTAATTTTGGGCAATAAAGTCACATTGGCTCGGACGGAAGTTTGCAGCATAACATCAAATGATCAAGCTTATGATTTGGTTGCAGTTAGAGTAAATGTGTTTCTAACACCCGGTATTTAAAATTGTTGGATTTAAACAAATCAACGCACTTAAATTTATTAATACAGTATATAATAAGATTTATCAACTGCTTCGAAATTATTACCCATACAGCTTTTCACGTCAGAGGAGCTTGAACTTATTGATGAAATCACTGTAAAATAAACGAAATTAATAACGCTTTAAAAAGTTAATAGTTGAAATTATCAATCACATTACCACTAAAGGTGGATGACACTGTGTTTCACAGGTATAAATTATGCATGTCACTGTAAAATATAATACAGAAGGTTTGAAAATGAGGAAACATTAGATTTATTTTTAAATACTTGTGAATTTTTAAACAAAGATCCAAATTAACTCTCATCTATAAAACCATGTACAAACATATTTATGTACTCAATTGTATATCTGTTTCGATAACTGTCAATGTATTATGCTTTGGAGTCCTTGAGCTACTATTGAGTTACTTTTTAATCTGTTACAAGTACTACTAGGATTTAAAGAAAATAAATAGTGCTTACAATATTCCTCAAGATTTGTAAATGAACATATCAAGATCATAGTGTGCGTTGGATTACTTTGATCCTTAGATCAGAGTTAAACTCAAAGTGAACATTCTCAATAGAGATTATGTTAGCTTCAACAATTCCGTTAACTACGTTTGTTATATATAATCTTCTTCACAAGGTTCATGAGCTTACAGTACAAACAAACATCACAATAAGAACATGATAGTTTTACTTATTTTTAACATAGAGACTTTCTCACCTATAGTGAAATTCATTAACATCTTCAGTCAGATAATTTTGTGATTGGTGAATCTTGTCCTTTTAAAAAGTATATTATCTCGGCGTGATTTTAAAAAGTCTGTGTATATATGAAAGCACGTGATCAACACCGTTTCAATTTTTCAAATCAAACTTTCGTTGCAACGTTATGAAGGCTTTTGTATCGTTATTTAATCGGTGTGTGTTTTATGTCTCGGTACTTTTTTCCGGAGCTACGCTCCCTCAGAAAAGTACCTTGGCTCAAAACGAACACCTCCGATTTTAAACAATGATCTCCAAAAAGTAGTGTTCAGTTTGTATAGTCTAATTAAAGGTCAAAATACCTATTAATTCGTTTAATGAGATGAAATATTGCCAGTTTACGATATATCATTTTTGAGTTTTAAATTGAAAACACTAACTAAACAAGCAATTCGTGTAAAGCATCACTTTATAAAGATTCATTAAGATTCCCTACATCTCTGATTGAAAAACATTGAATATACTACTTCCACTTAGAAATCACCTGAAACCTATTCCCATGCAGCTTTTATCACTAGATTAAAAACAAACATTTCTGACGAGGAGTTTTCACCGGGTCGATTTGTTGGAAAGAATTGCATTCTCAAACCAGCACTTGTTGAAAGCTAAATGTTTAGTACAAGTGGTAGAACTCGTAACTCAAAGCACTTAACCCATTCAAGGTATTTGTAGACTTAAATGTTCGTTATAAAATAACGATTTTTAAACATGTTTAAATACTGATCCTACTTCAATTTTAGAAAAAAACAACTTGAAGTATTTGACATCAACGTTTCCTACATAAACTTGTTTTCATTTAAAAACAAAACAATGACCAATCCTAACTTCGGTATCAAATGGTTAATACTTAAATGTAAACCGTTTTGTAGGCGGCAAATTTCCCTAACCATCTCTAATTTTTTAAAACATCCGTGTGTCTCAATCTTTGGGTGATATTGTTTCAGTAACTTTCCTCAGTAATTATGTTGTTACAAGTCATGTTTCGAAAGCAAAGATTACGGGATAGTGACTTAGAAAAAGTGGGAGGGATGGAAATACGGTAATGGGATCAAACAATCTTATTTCTATCTTAGAATTTTGTTTTTGTAGGAACAACTTTTTCTGAATTGTGAATATACTAAATTTAATTATCTGCTACACTATTCAAAAAAACAAGGATGTTGGAGGTTATAATCTTGAATGATATCTATGATTGTACGGTCCGTTTACCATTCCTTATAAAAAAAAACAGATCAATGATTAACAGAAACAAAAATCTTAATGATAAGAATGCAAGTGGGAGCAAGTTAACTAGGTCAGTCATCTCACTTGCGGAAAGTGCTACATTATAACTATTAAGTAGTACTTACTCGATGCGGCTTGACTAAAAGTTGAACGAGTAATACCGAGTGAGCGGCACATTTCTTCGTAATTAAAGTTCAATGACTTAATTAAAATCTTTATATATTGTTTAGCATCCATACCTATAATTTACTTGAACTCAATATTGCAACATTATTTAGGGTATTGCTTGCGTCTTTAGTGATGCGTATTTACCTGCCGGAGCGTAAAAAGTAACATAGATAATTACTCGCAACATGTAGTATCTCTAATATACTTCCAATGTTACTTTTTATATAATTCACTCATCTAGGAAAAGAAAGGAAGTCTCATAGCTAGGCATTCCCGTTTTTATCTAACTGAAATCTTATATATTTCATACAATGTTTGGTTTTACGTTTATGTCAGAATCGTTTTCGATACATCACTGTGTCTTGAAATTATGTCGTCCCCAGTGGTATGCAAAGATCGCATACAAGGAAAATGAAAATCAAAACTCTTTGCACGGTCTCCTTTTTCCTTTTTCTGAGTTGCTACTATTACATTTGGTACTCTGGCTAATTATGGCACCAGAAGGTTAGGTGCATAAGGTAAACTCCTGTATTGTTGTATTCGGTGGCATTCATACGTCACTTTTTTATGATTTCTATCCCCTCTCCCTGTAGCAAAAAACGATTTTGCAAACAATTATTAAGTAAATCTCATTCAAATGAATCGGGATATCTCTGTTGCTGTAAGAAACCAAAGAAAATACAGTTATGTCTAAGACTCGAGCTGTATGTGATATATTAAAAAGTGATTGGTTTATAGCTTTTTACGTGAGAGCCTGAGAGGAGCTTGAACTTCACATTGTGTCACAGACTAACAAGTTTTAAAGCAGGTAAATCGTTTGGCTGATTGAATGCTAAACGTTTTTAAAGTTCATTGGTAAGTAATATGCTTTAACCTAAGCTAGTAGAGATTTAACGTTCAATGTGTTTTTCTAAAGCCTCTAGCTAAATAGCCTTATACTGTCAAATGTTGTGTAAGTGTGATGTAATACGTCAGTTTCATTCTAGTATCTTATTACAACACCTCAAGCCATCTTCTGCACTCATTCATGATTTCTATTTGGCTTTAAAGTAATGTTATATTATCACACCGGAAAATTAATGAAGGATTTTAACACTTAAGTGGTCAAGTGGCCATATGGACCCAACATTTGGTTTTTGCGCGTCAGCCCTTCTATGTATTTGTCTAACTTCACCATACCCTTCACCTGATGTCAAAAATAAATAAATCTACCCACCCCTTCCCATGCTAATAAGCATAAATAAGCATTTTCGAGGGCGCTCTTCAAATTTGTTTTGCCCATAAAATCTTTTTTTTTTTTCAAATTGTATTTCAGGAATGTATTTGTACTTACATACTGCAAATATGAGCCAAATTTTATTGAAACGTTCCAATGGGAAGTGAGTTTTCAATTTTTTTGCGGAGACATTTTGACGCGACACGGACATTTTGTTTTGACCGCCATTTTGAAACGGTTTGTCTGATTTTCAAAATTGTTTCGTTGTTTTAGTTCTTTTGAAGTACTTTACCTGTGACCAGAGTTTAACGTAAAAAGTCTTCGCAAAAGTATAATTTCCTTTTAGTTTTTTGATATTCTAAATTTTGTATCCATCCAGCAAGAAAAAATATGAGTTTTGAATAATCGGTTGCCATGGCAACCACGAACAAAAAAATTAAAAACTCTTCATTAGGTTGAAAGACTTCAGTCCGAGAATAAACTTATTTACATAAAAAATACCAAAACAACCCATATAGTATTTAACTTTAGGAGCAAAGTTTTCATAAATGCATTTATCAATTTTTTTGATATTTGACCTTTGACCTCAGCTCATTTGCATATGGAGACCGTCATATTGTTAATTCATTTGTATTATGAAACCTTGGTTCATGCTAAATACATTGATTTATAACATGCCCATATTTATATATAAACTAGTATTGATATGTGCACAAGAAAATGGGACCCCAAAACGAGGGCACTTCCCCCTTAAGTGTTAAAGCTTCAATTCCCGCTAAACATGAATTTAGGATAATATTGTTACATGGTTGGTTTTGAAAAAGAACGAATTTGTAAACAGAGATTCCAATTAACTCCCATTTAGTTAACAAGTACCATGATTACCAAAAAATATTCCATTCTTTCACTTGTATAGCCCTACCTAGTCCGATTACTATCACTGTATAATATTTATTTACAATAACATTTCTTAGCGGGTACAAGTACTGCTATGATGTGAAAAAGTATGTGTTGCTTGAAAGTATGGTTAATATTTTTAATCAGAAAATCAACATTTATGCTTGAAGATTGAATGCCTTCTATTGATTTCATCAAATCATATTTTTTTAATACAGCTATTGTGAGTTAGCTTTGAGGAGCTTGGTTGTAATTTCCAAGTACACATTAGTAGGATTAATACTGGGTCTGAACACAGAAATACTAGGTCAACCTTGAATATGATTTTTTAATTCAGAATGATAGCAGTTGGTCGTTGACAGAAAATTCATTCAAGCAGCTGCTCTATGAATTTAAAGTTCTATCCTCCTCGAGTATTTCAAAATCATATGATGGAGTTTAGTACTTAGAAGAGCCAAATATAATATGGTAATGGTCGTATTATCATCATTATAAACAATCTATTCGATCTATTATCATCTCTGCACTAGAGCTATTGTGAGTTTCATATAAAGTGGTCAAGGGGGGGGGGGGGAACCCAACATTTGTTTTTTGCGCGTTAGCGCAAAAACGAGAAGTATTTTTTATCGCCCCTCTATGTATTTGTCAAACTTTACCATATCCTTCACTTGGTGGCAAACAAATTCAAATCGACTCACCCCTTCCCATGCTAATTAGCATAAATAAGCATTTTTAAAACGTTTTTTTCGATTTTCGAAATTTTTCTTTTGAGGTCCTTTACCTGTGACCAGAGTTTCATAGTTAAATTCCATCGCAAAAGCGCTCTTTCATATGGACCCAGTACAGTATGGAACCCCCCCCCCCCCTTGACCACTAACGGCCATGTGGAGGACCTTGACCACTTTTAAAAATGTTAAGTATAGCCACTACTAAACAAAGGGAAAAAATAAAGACAAGGAATTTTCACCAGGTCGATATGCGAGAAAGATTACTTCATCAGACTTATACTTGTTGAATACTAAATGTTCAATAAAATTTTCAAAATGTGTAGCCCTTTCAAGTTATTTGTACTTGAGGCAGGAAAGAATTCTAATGAAGACACTAACAGATTCAATACGAGTTTACTTTTATACGTTATGCCTATAACAAAAATACCTCAACTTTGTATAGAAAATCGTTGGTTTTATGTTTTGAATTGCATTGCATGAATGACAATTATACGGGATCGTGATCAAGACCATATCAAACGGACGTGTAAAGGGATTGTCCATCATTCTGACCAGGAACTAATCGACACACTTAAGAATAATGTCTAAAAAGATATTTTGGTCTTACAGGAACAAACCTAATTACTGTGATTGTTTTCTCAGAAACAAATGAATGTTGAAATAAGAGACAAAATTGTCCATCTCTGAATGTTTATGGTTACCAGTAACCATAGATTCTAACTAGTATGATAGATACCTAGGTTTATACCGGGTCAAATTCATTTCAATTTATATATTAGCTCAATTGAGGTGAAAAACAAAGAATAAAATATGAACATGTCTTATAATCCTACAGTGAAGATTTCGGACTTTTAAGTGTTTGCTTACTATTCAAAAGGGTCAAATTCTGTGATTCTGTATTTTTCAAATTGTTAAATCATGGAAAATCCCTTCAATATACATGTACTGTATTTGAACTTCTTTATTGTATATTTCCAAAAGCAAAGGAGTAAGGGGAATAACATTTGTTATACACATCTCACTAACCACGACACTAACTTATAAATAAATGTTGGTTGATCAATGTAGGTTGTAAAAGTTGTGTGTAGATGGTGACAATTTATGCTTACGCAACATATGAAGGGTTGACTTGCAATACCTCTTTTCATTCATTCTTCATCCGGCTGTATTTGAAAATTAACTTTGTTGCGCGCACTTGTTAAAGATATCCTTAAATGTGAAATTGCTCTTCTTACATATTTGTATTGCTATAAAATTATTGCTAAGCCCTTTATTATTCTTTCAAATAAAAATAGTCTTTCGAGACAACAATTTACAAGGTTACTGACCAGGAACTAATCGACACACTTAAGAATGATGTCTAAAAAGATATTTATCTTTTCTAAAAAATTTTATGAAAACGAATAACAAGTAAAGGATTGAAAATAATAAATAAATAAAATAATGCTTAAGTAACAATATGCTTTATACAAACAAACAATCATTAACTTAAGAACTGTAAATAGACGGACAAATGCCACTACATAATTGATATGTAGAGACATAATTACAACATCTCTAAACAAAACCTATTCCGTATGATTAAATATAAATAACTTCACAAAAAATAAAAGTCGCAATTAATGTTGCCAATGTTGAGAAGGGGGTTACTGATTTTAATGGAATCAATGTAGTTTATGGACGTTTTAATCTGTAAATGTGCGTAAATGTCAACACTTTTTTATAGCAGGGTTTTTTGCTGTTGTCTTTCTAAGCAAGTAGCAATAAATAAACATACGATAAATATCGTAGCATTGTAAAATTTATTAATAAACACATGTACATGTTACTGTAAGAAGTTGTTTAAGAAGAATACTTAAAAATAAATCCGCAGAATTAGTGATGTTTATTATTAAAATCTTTTTTTTTTTTATCTTTTGTTTCCGCAATTCTACTATCAAATTAAACTTTCAATCATTAATAAACTTTCAAAAGTACACTGTTGGGGTAATTATGTTGACAGTTTTGACTTAATATTTAATGTTCAAATGGATACTCTATGTTACATTTAAAAGTAAACTGTTTAGGTAATTGTCACTTAGCAAATATCGTATATTAGAGCGTTAGTTGCGAATAAAGTTTGAATGCTTTACAAGTACCGCTGGTACTTAAAAACTTATGGTTTGTATTAAGTGTGCTGACAAATAACAGGCTGGTCAGGGTAAAATGCACTGATTTAATTAGCATGTATTGATCCAATTATAGCAACTAAACATGTCTAGAAATAATCATTTGAACAAGGCAAGTATCATGGCGGTATTGCAACATTCCTTTTCTGTCCATATTTCCGTACATTTTATTCCGAGTAGTATGTGTTAAAGACATTATTTATCTGCTTAAAATACATTAGCTTTTGTTTTAGTTTTTTAAACAACTGCATAATTATTTTAAACCTAATGCATGCATCTTAATATGCAAAACTCTTTTTCAAAAGCGTTATTTTGACGGCTACTCAGGTGAGTTCTCCTACTTACGTTTCAATCAAGATCGTTGAAAGAAGTTCAACGCAAGTTAATGGCTATTTCCTGGGATATTTGCTTGTTCAGGTTACTCACATTTTGCAGCTCGTAATGTTTTAGAAATAGTTTATCTTTTCCTGTTAGAACATGTCATGTTACTGTACTGTGAAACTGTCTACTGTAAACGCCACTATTTTCGCGCTCAGCCAATTTTGGCACATTTCGCGCGTTTCTATTTTCGTACACATGAACATTGGCGTAGTATGGAATTTCATTTGCAACAAATACACATTAATTTTCGCGGTGCATTTATTTTCGCGCTAATCCCATTTTGCGCGAAAAGCGCGAAAATAAATGTAGCGCAAAAATACCACTTATACAGTATTTAATCTTACATTAAGAGGTTAACACGCACAGTACAGGGTGGACAAATAAAAGTTATTGCCATTTGCACAAAAAGAGTCAAAATCAGGTTTGTCCACGGGGCAAGATTACATGGGTGCACCGTAAGCATTGGTTATAATATCTGACTTAATTAGCTGATTGGTTCTGCGTAACTATTTAGAATAAAGAATGTGATTTTCGCGCTAATCCCATTTTGCGCGAAAAGCGCAAAAATAAATGTAGCGCAAAAATACCACTTACACAGTATTTAATCTTACATTAAGAGGTTCACACGCACAGTACAGGGTGGACAAATAAAAGTTATTGCCATTTGCTCAAAAAGAGTCAAAATCAGGTTTGTCCACGGGGCAAGATTACATGGGTGCACCGTAAGCATTGGTTATAATATCTGTCTTAATTAGCTGATTGGTTCTGCGTAACTATTAAGAATAAAGAATGTGATGAAGGAACTTGAGTCGAGATCGGCATGAGTTCTGCATTTACAGCAATAATGTTTGCTGCAGATCTCCCTGTTCAAGATCCCGCTATTTTCTTTATCCCTGTTCAAAACAGTTCCAAAGGGGTGAAACTTTGTTCTTACTCTGTAAATAGTCTTTGTAGATGCATTAGGAAACTCATTCCTAATGCACGTGTACCATCTACACAGACTATTTACAGAGTTAGCTTGGCCGACCGCGTAGCTACCAGTTCTAAAAATACGTTTAGCAATAAATGATCTCTCACGACCTGTTAACTTCGTTCTCTTCCCGCCTTACAAACCAACGTTATAATTGAAGATGACCAAATACATGCACTGCCTTTGCCGATTTGAACTTCGCGCATAAATTCTTTACATTATTATTGAAGTACACCATACTTATGTTATTGTGATGCATGCATGCATGTTAATAGTACTCTCGGTCAATGATATGCACCTGTAATACGAATACGATGATAATAAGCATCAACGTCATAAAGAAATAAAAACCATGCTGATTGTAGA
>JXSR01S038857.1:39208-49425 GCA_000969725.1 Ophiothrix spiculata
TTTGTTTTTTTAATCTAATAACCTTAAATCAATATTGGATAAAACATCAGTCACAATGCTATCAATTTCATCAATTTCACCAGTTCTCCTTTTGCAAATGTTTTGGAACATTTAGTGTAGTACACTCTGTTTAAAATTACAGTACATTTCGCCAATTATACCAATTTGTGCAAAAAGCCCTTGGTTTTAGCCTGGAGAATATGCGTCATAGACTGCAGGTGTACAGGTGTCATCTTGTTTTAAGGAAAGATGGTGCCTTTTTTGCACTTTCTACATGTATAATCATCAATCATTAATCCTATCACTATTGAATTTAACGGTTTACCCTACCATCAGGTTCTTGAATTCCCCGTTGTTGTTAAGAGAAAGATTAAATCAATTCAAGATTTTTCTGTCTCTTGTGATGGTATCACAATTAACACCTCTACTTCCGTGAAATATTTAGGGATCATCCTTGACAATTCTCTTTCTGGGGATTCTATTGCTTTAAATATGATCAAAAAAGCCAATGGGAGATGTGTCATTTTGATTATGCGTGTTCATCATGGTATTCAGCTTTATCTGAAAAACATGAAAAACAGCTTCAAGTCGTTCAAAACAAAATTGTTCGTTTTATTTTGGGTGTTGGGCCACGGGCACATATTGGCCAAAGTGAGCTTGATTTTGTTGGTATCTCATCGATCCGGGATCGTGTTGTACAACTGAAGGTCAGCAATGTTTTTAAAATTTTCCATGATATGTGTCCTGAGTATTTTATTATTATTTATTATATTTATACAGGGTGGCCCGTCTCAGCTAACCGATGTTCTTACGCAGGGCCCTGTCTTTATAAAAAACACTTTCAAACATATTGACAATATCTAAAACATAAAATAGAAGAAGTAAAAATATGCAGGCTTCATAAATACATGAAATATAAATTAAAGGTATGAAAACAAAAATTGCACATAATATTAAAAACATGATTAAAAGCAAAGATATATAAACATTCTTTATATGTTTTTATATAAAATGAAAGTATGAAAACAAAATTGCACATAATATTAAAAACATGAATAATTGAAAAAAGGGTTCTATACAGCCTTCATGAGTATTTGATATTAAAATTGAAGTATGAAAACAAATTACACATAATATTAAAACATGATTAAAAGTAAAGATATATTTACAGTCTTCATAAGTATATCACATAAAAGATTGGACTTAAAACAAAATTGCACACAATAATATTAAAACACTATTCAAAATAAGGATATACGTAACAGTCTTCAAAATAAATGAATGTACAAAATTAAAGTCTAAAAGTCTAAAACAACATTGCACACAAATTCAATAATGACAGCCTGTCTTGAATTCAAATCATATAACATGGAGTACACCTATAGTAATACAATATTTAACACAACAGTAAAAGTTTAAAATCAATTTAGCACATGGTAACATATATAGATTCATAATTATACAATGATAAAACAATAGACACACGCACCTCATAAAAATAAACATGAATCCAGTATTAAAACACGTTGGCTCAGGACTTACTTCCAGTAATGATATTTGTATGAATGTTTGAAATATTGCAAATGTGGTCAATTTCTGATAAAAGGTTCGATGCTGTTCCACACCATAACACAATTATTATCTCATGCAATGGTGTTCTTACCATGGATTACCACTTGGCATCGTGTTTCATCATGTTTATATGTATATGAAATTGTTTTTTACTAGCGTGGCCTCCATTCATAGATACAGCAGCAGGGGTAGCCCATACAACTTTGTGGTTCATAATTCAAAAGGTCAGACTCGTTTCACTTTTTATAATACAGCTATTCACCACTGGAACTCTTTGCCAAATGATATCAAAGATACTCATGATTTTCAAGTTTTTAAAAAATTAGTTAAAAACCATTTAGCTCATCATAATTGTATTGATTCTTGCTTGAGCTAGTAAGCTTTGTGTTTTCATGGGCTGGTCTCATTCTTGTTTTTATTGTGTTTTATATTCTCATGCAATGGTGTTCTTACCATGGATTACCACTTGGCATCGTGCTTCATCATGTTTTCTGTTGACCTCCTTTTTAAGGACCCCAATGGAATTCAGCTTCTTTAAGCTTTTTGGGCTATCCTTGGTACTCTTTGTATAAATATTTGTGTGCACTTTTATCATATATTTGTGTAATTATCATGATTAATGTATATGTATATTCTAATATTGATGTTTGTAAATGTTTTTGAGTACCGGATAAAATAAAATCAAATCATATAGTGAGCGTGAAGCATTCATGGTAGCTTTTTTTTTTCGGCTAACTATGTTTCGACCAAGTTTCAATCGTTTTGGGTATGTAGAAGTGTAGATACACGAAATACCTATACCTACTTCCTTAAATGACATAGGCCTATTGAGCATTACATCACCTTTAATGATGATGATCAGGTTCAGATCCCATAAACAAATCAACGTGCATGTTGGGTCCACCATAACTATTATCTAAACTAACATAGTTTTAAGATTCGCACAACTTCTGATCCATAGATGGTGTAATGTCATTTAAGTCGAGTTAAGCCACAACGCCCAAACATTTTAGAATAATCTTTTCGAATTATTAAACATCGTTAAAAAATTATTTATTAATACGGTGCAAATTTTAATTTTTAAAATAAGTGTGCAGTCAAACAAGTTTCCCTTATTTAATCATCTACGTATTGCAATTCTGAAGATCAATTTGCAACGTTTAATTCGATATTGCAAGTACAATTGCTGACACTAACAAGAAAAGTATGTAATATTTGATATTGTACACTGACATTGTTTTATTTGAAACCACTTTTTATCATGCATCCGTAAGGAAACATACTTCAGGCGTTAAAATATACCGTTCAACAGATGAAAAAAAAAGGTTTCCTGTGGTATCAAAATTTAATGTGAGAAAGATGCGGTAGAAAAAGTGAACGGGTCACAAACCTTTAAGGTATACATCATCCATTCACAAACACCCGGTGCTACAAGGCCTGGATTCAATTCCAATAGTTGCCTATAAAAGATGCTACTATTACGTATGGGACATAGACTGCAGGTGGGCAGGTGTCTTCTCGTTAAATTTTAAGTTAAGTTGAAGAATTGGTCGATTTATATCGTATCATAATATATTGAGTTGGGTTTGGGAAATAAAAAGAACTCGATGGATCAAGATCAATAAACATTTAACATTAATATTAATTTAACATTAATGAATTGGCAAATTTTAATAATTACGTTTCAAACCGCAAAAAAGTGCATGTTATGAAGGTGGGTGGACTTAACATGGTTTGGAAATAAGCTCTTCATATATTGGTCTCCAAATCTCCATATGGTTAAAATAAAAAACATACTGTCCTACTATTATATACCTCGGACGATGGATCAAAAGAATTGTATTTTCATAATATTTTATTATTTTGAGATCAAGTCTTTATTCTTGTTTTCTTACTTGATATCACATAAAAATGGTAACCATACACTATAGGAATTTAGAATGTCAAGAAATATAATCACCGATGATCAGTATGAAATCCCAATGGATGCGAGGTCCCAATTCCGTTTTCTATCAACACTCACGCTTTTTGAGAGTAATAACGACACCTAATCAAGTACAAATAATTGGTTCGGGCATCTCATTTGTTGGAGTAGTACAATGTATCCAAAGAAATACATGTAATATTCGCACAATACGGTATAAATGTTCAACAAATGACAATAGTGCTGAAAAATATTTCTATTCAATGTAATCAAGCTGTAACTGGGAACAAATAGAGATTGGACTGTTTCTTTCTCATTATTTTCAGAGGCTCTAAGTTTCTCAAAGGAACAGTACGGTGACACTATTATACTCCCGGTAGAAAAGCGGTTCTTTTTAAACATGTAATTGCAAGAATAAAACACGCCAAGTGAGAAAGCGAAGATAAGCTAATATAATCACCAAAGGAAGCGTGTTACTTGTGTTCTGTGAAGTTAATACGTAAAAGGAAATTACTTACAGTACGCCTGTCATGACGAGCAGGGAACTCACTAGCATTAATGCTTTTAAACTAATGTTAAGAACGACATAGATAAATTACATGAAATTGGTTTTAAGGGGACGGAAAAGGAAATCGAAAATCACTTGAAAAAACGAAGCCTCCAAAGTCGTTTACACATCTGCTTTTAAAATATTTCACTGGAATTTCCCCCTTATCTATTTTTTTTTCAGTAATGATTTTAAGTAGTATTATGGAACTACTGTTGCAGATTGTCCTTAGAATAACTTGGATTGAACGAAGTAACCTCCGTACAGGGTTATATATTTAGGTATATAAAAGTATTTTCGATAAATGTCTGTATTATCGTGTAATTTAATACTGGAATGGACTCAAGTCATATTTGTTTCAAAAATGAGTTATACACAGTAGAGAATTTCTTATTAAAAGGGCTAACTAGTGTGAGAAAGACTAGTTTCAAAATAAATTATGAACATATAATATGACAAAACCGATGGACTTGGGTCACTGTGTAATAATTGAAAGGAAGGAAAGTAGTCGAAACCATATTTCTTCAAAAGTATCTTCAGAGGTTCTAATAAGTTTCTCAAAGGAACAATGCGGTGACACATTATACTCCCGGTAGAAAAGCGGTCCTTTTTTAAACGTGTGATGGCAAGAATAAAACACGCTTCATGTAAGAAAGCGTAGATTAGCTAATATAATCACCAAAGGAAGCGTGCTACTTGTTTTCTGTGAAGTTAATACGTAAAAGGAAGTTACTTACAGTACGCTTGTTATGACGAGCAGGGAACTCACTGGCATTAATAGTTTTAAACTAATGTTAAGCATGGTTTGACATAGATAAATTACATGAAATTGCATAAAATCTGTTGTAAGTGCACTGAAAAGGAAATCGAAAAGCACTTGAAAAAAACGAAACCTCCAAAGTCGTTTACACATATGCTTTTTACAAATTGCATTGACAACAATCAGTATAAGGTTTTATCACTGGATCCCCCTTATCTAAAATTTGTTTTTAGTAATGATTTCAAGTACCTATTATGGAACTACTCTGTCAGTTTGTTTTTGAACGAAATAACCCCCGTAAAGGGCTATATATTTAGGTATACATATGCAGTTTCGATAAGTGTTTGTAATATGGTGTAATTTAACACTGGAATGTAAGAAGGACTCAAGTCTAATTTGTTTAAAAAATGAGTTATACACAAAAGATACTTTCTTATAGAAAGGGCTAACTTGTGTGATAAAGACTAGTCGAAACAAGATCGCAGCCTTAAAAAAAAAAATATGAACATAAAATATGACAAAATCTATGGACTTGGGTCAGTGTTGCATACATGTGGTGTGTAATTGAAAGTAAGAAAAGTATTCGAAACCATATTTCTTGCCAAACGTCCCCTTGAAATTTGGGTCAGATGTCTCATTTCAATGGCAGTCGAAAAAACGATTGTCGAACAAAAAGATGGAGGAGACACAACAAGAGGCAAGAGCCTGAAAGTGAAGTATTCCCTTATACAAAATACAAACATAAAAAAGGTAATTTAACATAAGTAATTAAACATCTAAGTTATACCCACACACACATCCCCACACACACACACATCATAGCTCACATGCTATGGCTGCCCGCAATTTTAGTTCGGAAAAGGTCGTTATTCCTTTACGGTGTATGAATTCATTCCTCTACGATCCATAAAGGAATTCATTCACTACTAAGTTTGAATCAAGTTTTGGAGTAACCTGTGAAAAACGAAGAACATTTTAAAGACGGTTGGCATGTATCTTCTATCATGTCTTCTCATTAAATATTAGGTAAAAAAAAAGGATGGTAGGCCTACTTAACTTTAGGGTGTTTTTTTTTTATGAAACGCTTAACATCGTATCAATGGTATATCGAGTAAGATTTCAAAGTCAAAAGTAAAAGTCTGTTCAGAATAATTTCATAAACATATTTACAATACAATTGTTGCTCTTAAAACAAAACTACTTTTGACTGTCTCTGTTTCCATTTTTCTGAGAATAACTCGATACTATTTAAGTCAGTACTTTTTATCAAATGTGCCCAGACTGCAAATTCAATGAGATGAAATTAAAATCCACTTAATAACTAAACACAAAACAAGACTCACCGTTATTGGTTCATTGGAAACACTTCATGGTCTGTCGATGACACTTCACTTGATTATTAAATTGTGAATGCATTTACAGCTGCTCACTGAAAATTACTTTACCAAGCAATCAGTCTTGTGGCTCAGTAGGGCAATTTATATTAATGCGCATCTACCAGATCCAAATTTGAAAACTAGATCTCCATATGCAGTTTCAATGGGATACATAGCCGTGTGTCACAATAAAGATCAACGTTGATTACGGAGTTGTGCATTGATCTAGATCTGATCTGTATAGATCGCCGCGATGAAGGCTTCTTGAATTTGTTTTTACTCACAGATAGTTTACTTTACCGACCCGACTATAAGTAATAATTTTGTTATTTTTTGAGTAAAGTTCATTTTTGTTTGTTAAGGCATACTCTTTTGAGAATATTTATCTAACATGTTATGCTTAAAAATGTGTGTGTTGTTGTTGTTTTTTCCTTTTTCAATTTATACCCAATTTTGCATTAGATTTAAAATATATTTAATGTTTCTTTGACTTAAATTTTTTACATTAATACATATAAAATCATTCTTTGAACTGACTAAACGGTAACTGTATTTAAAATGCTATTTTTAAATCTAAATGTATTCGTATTAATTTTTATGATATAAAATACTATGGTGTCGCTAATGCGACACTATTTCTGATGCCATATTTGACCAACATTTAGCAGAGAGATGTTATATTTAATTCCATACACGAACATATCCGACATTTGAAACTGAGAGTGTCTGTAATCGCCTTATTACGGACAAAGTTTGTAAAATGAGTTTCTGTGATGAGCTATTAAAGGTTCGAACCCTCCTGGCAATTTTAGACGCTTAAAATCCTTAACAGTTGGACAGCCAAAACATGAGATCAAAGGATGCCGACAAAATTATTAAACACGCGAACTTTGCAGCGCTGAACTTCGCACTTTTGGGGTCGAAAATGATGTTGTTTCCCGTGGTATTTTGAAATAGTTTCTTTAAGCAATAAAAACAATTCTGTTTATCGACCTGGGTTTCTAAAGTTATCAGATTAAAGTTCAGGATATACTCTTTCAAACCCATATTTTCTTTACAAATATGATTCAGTTATAATTGTACAATCTTCATCTAAAGGTTTTGTTGTAAAATTACAACTTGAAACTTAAATGTTTGTTTACATTTTTGTTCTCTGAATAGAAAAATATCCAACGCTCTACAGTATTCAACATTATTTTAATTCGTTAGAACAAACTTTGATTTATAAAAGCCGCCTATTTCCAGAGATGGGCACCCTCTAGGAAAGCATGAAATTAACAATAAATAACCATAACATAAGCCTTCGATTAACACATTTTACGGCCATTTTTACCTGTCTTTGAGAGTTGAACGCGTAATTTCGTCTGCGCGATGTTTAGAAAACCCGTGTGGAGTAGCGCAACGTGGAAGATTTTACGCGTTTACCCTTTTAATTACGCAAACGCGATAACGTCCAAAATTAAGAAATAAGGGCTGATGGGGTAAAAATAGCAACATGATATTGAGAATCAAATAAATATCAACAAAATCCTTTCTTGTCAAATATCCAACGCGACTTTGGAAAAACTAATAAGATTAGTTTGTAGATCAGCAAAAGATCTTTATATTTACAGAAAATCTGAGATGGGCACCTCGTACAAAGGCTCGTAGTTTTTAAAATAAAGGTGATACGCAGTTCGGCTTGATCGGTTTTGAAGATAATTTTGTGCAGTTTTCTTGCCGTAAATTTGGGACAATTGTATTAAAAAATCTTCAATTTCAATTATTTTAAATAACCATATAGTTTGAAGTCTTTGCAGCATAATCCCGTTTTCCCATAATCTTTTCATGAATGCATATTCGAAAACGAAATTTCTGAAAAATATTGATCTTTTTAGGTTATTTTTGCTTGTCAAAACTGCTGCGTAAGGCTACGCGGTACATCGCGTAATATTTAATAATTTGACGCAAAAGGCCGCTGGCTGTCCTACTGTTAAACAGAACACCATATGTTTTGAACCTCAAACCTCATTTTTTTTACATATTTTAGCGAAAAACTGTTCGCTCTACCACCTTCAGGAGAGGGTACAGTGTACGCGTGTAAAGTTTTTTTCTATATATTTTCCTTAAAATGTCTATTTTACGGATTTCGAGAATAATGACGTCATCGTGACGGCATACATTTATTCATGACCTTGATTGTGTCATCAACATAAAGTATGTTTTTATGTGGGTCCTCATCCTCAAGGTAAAAATATCATTATCCAATTACAACACGTACGAATAAGATATTTAAACAACTAAGTTTACCTATCCACAATTTGTGGTGTAAAAATAAATCTGAAAAATCAAAACAAACAAAAAAGTCAATTTTATTATAATAAAAATTGAATAATGATATATTAAATTGAATCAAATCAAAAAGATACAAAACAAAACAGCACTGTTGTATGCAAATCCACTAAAATGATACAACTGATGACAGAAATAAATAAAGAACTAATTTCCTTACCTTTTTTCATGGAGGGTAAAGCATGGAACATAAAAGAAAAGAGATATATTGGTAACTAACAATCCCTAACGACACTTTACTGCATAGAATTAATACAAAATATATACTCTAAAACTTCGTTTTTGATGTTATTGTCTGACAACCACACAACATTTGTTTTGTTTTGTTTGTTTGTTTGTTTGTTTGTTTTTGTTTGTTTTGTTTTTCTTGTTTGCTCACAGGAACATGTGTGTCGAAAATGTTATTCCTTTACTGAAACAGACTAAATAAGGATTACATACATATTAGTCAGTTCGTAAGTTATATTTACATGTATTGTGCCTATTACGAATTAATTCATTAAAGGGTACGGTTCTTTTTCACCCACGCGAAGCAGGAATGTCATTTTGCGAGCCTTTGCATACTTTCACTAGCTATCACTAATCTTAATATACACAAGGGACACAATGCTTATATTAGTTACATAACATATTAAAAATGACGTCATCATTTCCTTCAAAAAGCAAAAATTTTAAAGTCCAATATTTATCATATTTCTTAATATGTGTCTTGACCATAAACTAGTAAGATTTGAATGAGATCGAATTTATACGAACTACACAAAATATAAAGTGTTTTTACTAAAAGTCGTGAAAATGTTAACTATTCTTAACCCTCGTCTTCCTAGGGGGGGGGGGGGGGTTACCCCCCCCCCCCCCTCCCCCAAACGGATGATCGCCGATTGCACCAAAATGCAAATCAAAGCGACCCTGAACATTTAAGTAATTGTTTTTACATCCTTTGTGGCCATTTTGACGAAACAAATGGGGGAGGGGGGGGGGGTACTACCTAAGGTAGGGTTATGTTAGGCCGTCAAACTCGGCGGGTAGGGGGGTGGTTGCCACCTCGAACAATTTTAAATCGCCATTTTGAAAACTATCTGCATGCTATGGACTTGAAACTTACAGGGCATGTTAGAAACGTTCATTCCTTCATTTATTAGCAAAGAACCCGACGGAAATTTGACATTTAGAATTTTAATAGCGATTTTGAAATAAGTGGCCATTTTTGCCAAAAGTCAATTTTTTTTCGGTCTGAAAATACTTACGTCATAATTACGTAACGGCTCAACCAATTTTCATGATCTTGGTATCAATAGAACGAGCAGATCCTATCCCTATACTATAGTACCAAATAATATAACTTTAGGGGTCCTAATTTTAAAATCACAGGGAAGCCGAGGGTTAAACTATCATTATTGCCATTTTTAAACAGGTTTGTGTGAGTTAAATCAACAGTCAAGGCCTATATGTAATATAATCTACTCTTAATGTATAAGTGAGCAAAATCTAACATTGAAAATGAAATACCAACTACATGATATTCTCAAGTAAAGAACGTTTCCTGGGAAGCTTTGACTGCAATTCATTCAAAATAAATCAGGTATACATTTTAAGGTTCTAAATCCTTGTATGCCCCCGTTCCTAAAATATTCGGGCATATCAAACGCAATGCACGCTATTTAACAGCCCGTAATAGGTATTGATAATGACATATAAAGTTTAATT
>JXSR01S038857.1:84113-114918 GCA_000969725.1 Ophiothrix spiculata
CTTCAAAAACATGCTTGATAATTGTGACTGGACATCAGTTTTGAATAGCAAATGTGTCAATACTGCTTGGCTGCAATTTAAATCCATTTTCATTAAACCATGTTGCTCCAAAAAAGTAGTCCGTATTAAAACTTGTACAGAGCCTTGGATTACCCCTGACATACTCGATAAAATCCGAAACCGTGATTAAATAAGAAAAGCGATTTTAAAAGGTGATACAAATGTCTTGTTCTATGACTTCACTGCTCTACGTAATGAAGTGCAGCGTGATATAAAGCGCGCGAAAGCGTCTTTTTTCCTAGCCAATCTCGAGGATAGCATGGGTAATCCCAAAAAAACTCTGGAGTCACTTGAAAAATCTTGGTTATAATACTAAAGCCAATAGTAATGGGAAAATTGTTCTTGACATTGATGGTAATCTGTGTTTTAACACTCTTTCAGTTGCCAATTATATCAACGATTTTTTTTACCAACATTGCTTCCTCACTGGTTGACATGTTGCTTCCTCCTTTAGGAAAATTTGGTACAGAGTCTCATCTTTTTAAACAGTTCTATTTTGATAAAGGAATAACACCAATAACTCATTGTTGATGAGCTTCTAAATCTAAATGTTCATAAAGGTGCTGGGTTAGATGGTATTCTCCAAATTTTTGAAGGAAGGGGCCCATCAAATTGCAAATCCAAGTACTCATATAATCAATCTTTCTATAGTCACCAAAACTGTTCCTGATGACCTTAAATGTGCTAGAATTATTCCGTTATACAAAAAGAACAGTCGCCTAAATGTAGGCAACTATCATCCAGTGAGCATTTTGAACTGTGTTTCTAAAATTCTTGAAAAATTTGTTTTTATATAACTTGATGAATTCCTTGAGCACATAAAACTGATTTTTCGATATCAATCTGGTTTTAGACCAGGTTAATCAACCGAAACTTGTTTACTTTATTTGACCGATTTCATAAAAACTGAAATCTCAAAAGGTAACTGTGTTGGAATGCTAATGTTAGATGTACAGAAGGCATTCGACAGTGTCAGTAATAAAACTTCAGCACATGGGAATTAACCCTGGTTGGTTTGAGTCTTTTAACAAACAGAAAACAACAGGTTTGCATTGATGGCACGTCCTGGTACTCTAGCCTGACCACCGCAGCTAGACACAAGTTACAGGTCACCCAGAACAAAATTTTCAGATTTGTTCTTGGCATGGAAAATCGATCAAAGTACTCGTAATTCAATCAATCTTCTGAATATTCGTGTCCGTGTGATACAGCTGAGATTAAATCATGTTTTTAACATATTCAACAACTGAGGTGCTCCTTATCTAGCACATAATTCACAAGGGTGTCAAGTGCACATTCATATAGAACTCGTTCTAGTAATTGTAATTTTGTAGTCTAATGATTTTATACGTGTGTAGGCTTATTTTTGTGGTTTGTCCTTTAACTGTTTTTGTATCTGTTTCCTCCACGTCTCACAGACACTTTTCTGTTGTAAATGGATCCCATTGGAAATAAGCCTGCACATGTAGACAGACTTGTATGGGTTTATCCTTGCCTTGCAACTTTTTTGTGTTTGTGGTGCGTCATTCAAGTTAAGATGGCTATGTTTGTATAATGCATGTAATTTAATTGTTGCTTTGTATTTTGTATTTTTTTCTTGCTATCTATATTGTTTTTCTATTTCATTGCAAGTCTGAATAACTTGAAAAACAAACAAACAAATAAACGTTTTGCGAATTATACAATTGAATACGCCAGTAGAAGAAAAACCCGACTCCAATAGCTCTCTTCTGTAAATTATACCTACAAAATATAAATGCATACAAATCTCGGAAAATGCTTTCACATCACTAAAAAAGCATTTATATATTTATATTACAATCATAGTGTCTTATTTGACATTGTAGTTGACTTTTTGATAGCATTGCTTGCCTTCACAAACATTGATCCAAGAAAGCACGATGCAAAATGTATGGTTCCGTCATATTGAGTTCGAACGTATTGCATAACTTTTTTGAAATGTATCATTTCATAATACCTGAGACGTTTACATCGGCTAATACAATGCTATGTTATTTAAATTCCAGCTGTCTTTTAATGTCATTGAATTGGATCACCTGATGCATCATTAGCGTCAGGAGAAGTTTAACAATCGCACTAATGTCAAGGTATGTGTTGAATTTTCAAGCGGGGCTACAGTACTGTTCTACTGTTTAGCTTAGCAAACTACCACAAAACATGTAAATGTAAATAATCCAAGTCAGATTAGCTGTACATCCAATAAATATTGTGTATATTCGAGAGCTAATGTAATGACTGTATCATTCCAATCCTTTTTCTTGATTAAAATGAGTTGTTTTATATAGATGTATTTATTTTCCATTAGATTGTGCAAACGTGGCTAGTATCTTCATGCATCCGATGGCTTATTGTATGTACTACAATGATAATGTTATATAATTTTATCTGACCCACCTTATACATAAGAAAGTCATAGATTAAAGAAAGTACAGATAGGAAACAGGACAATGTGCACTTTAAAAGTTCGTCTAATTTAGGAGATTATGCCACGCTGACGTCACAAATTATGTGTAAGCAAGAAACAATGCTTGACTGGCTTAATAGCTACATTCTCAGTCAAATAATAATCCGTTACCGTAGCACGAAGATATCTAAATAATATTTTCAACACTTAGATACAAATCAAAATAACCATTTACATTTTGGAATATATATGGTTAAACAAGTAATTATGACTTGCTATTTATATGCAGGTATGACTTGGTGTTTATATGCTGTATGACTTGGTATTTATATGCTGTATGACTTGGTATTTATATGCTGTATGACTTGGTTTTTATATGCTGTATGACCTGGTATTTATATGCTGAAAAAATTATAACAAACAAGAAGCAATTGGAAATAATCTTACCTTTAACAAAATCCACATTCGAGGCTACTCCCAAGAAGACAACGTGTAATCCATATAGGTATCTATACATCATTGGCATTGGATAATTCCACATTGTTAGTTTTTCTGTTTTAGTTTATTTTTTAAACAAAAATAAGAGCTAAACACTTTACAATACGCATAAAACACGATTTCTATATTGTAGAGACGATGCCTTTACCAGAATATCCATCAAGATCTGTACGAGGGCATTTATCAATTACATCTTACTTTCAAGAACACCTGTGTCGCATTCACTAGTAAGAAATAGATGTAAACAGTACGTCCAAAAAATGTGTTGCCTTGGTAGATTAGTATTCAACAGTTGGCAATTCCGCATGTGTCATCCAGTATCACCTTGAAAAAACGAAGACTTTTGTTGTAGACCTTGCATCCAGTGGCAACAGGACAAATTGAATGTTAATTTACTTCAAAAAAATTACATGTATGGTAAAAAAAACACAGATACAATGTTTTCCTTTTAACGCTATTCCAGCAATAGAAATAATTATCTTCTTTTTATTTTTCCTGTTATTTAAAACTACATTTGACTTCTTTGAATGTGTCGAAATCTAACTTGTTATGATATACTAACAGACACAAACTGTATGCAGTATTTAAAAAAAAACAAGTGATGGCAGCAGGATTGTAAGATACAACGATTTTTTTTAAATATCACGTGACGCGCTAATTCATGCAAGATGCTTTGGATTTTCCCACAGACTTTTCTCAAGGATTCATGACAGCTGACTACGTAGCGTATCTAACGTTGGAGTTGCAGGATGAAGCTACTAATAAATGCAAACAACATCCGTAGTATAATATGTTTGTTTACTGATTAAAACTTTTGGAAAAAAAAGCATGTTGCCAATGTTTGAAAAATAGCTTCCGTTTTAGAGTACGTTTAATACATCTAAAGAACTTTTTAACAATAACAGGCTAAAGACGTCTGTACTTATATTGAATTGTATAATAAATACCTTTACTGATCCTTTTATGCTATTAGCATCTGTCTGTTGTGATTGCTCAAAGATCAAATCCAAAACACATCTTATCTTCTTCCAAGCCTTGTCTTCAATAAACAACTTAGCGTCACTGTGTTCATAGACAAAGAATATGGAAATTGAACATCACCTTCAACACAAATGTGTCTTCCATATACGTGTTAGAAAATGTTCAACCATATCTATACAAACAAGTATGGAACCGAATTTTGCTAAATGTAGACAAAAAATTGAGAAACAAGAAAAATACAATGCCATACAGCACCCTTTTCATTCCACCTGAACGCAAGTTTAGATTTCCAAATAAACATGTGTTAAGTGCATTTGACCGGCTATCTGGCTGTCGGAGAGGTAAGAACTGATTTCCTTTTTTTCTTTCTTCACAAACTAATATCAGATTCTTTATCGTCAACTAAGTGTATCCTGAAGTGAAAAAAGTTTTTGTTGGGATATGAAGGTTTACATTGGAAGCAAAAGTTAAGCCAAAGCATGGCTTATTTTAACTGTGGAATATACATTGCTCTATTTAATTAAAAGGAATAAAAAATTAAGATTTGATTGTTATGCACATATTTTAGTTCAAAAAAGAACACAAACACACACACACACCCCACACACAACTTTAAATGAACGTTTATTCCATTTAGAGGAAAACTTTCTCCTTGATCTTTTAGAACAAAAATACTTATTAAAGTCTACAGGTTGACAACAGTTTTAAAACAAAACAAACCAAAAAATAAAATAAAATGGAATAAGTCCTGTCAAACGTCTTTCATTAGTAAACCATGTAAAACCAAACAATATATTCTTACAAATTTTGATGGTGAAAAAAAATAACTGAAATCCTTTTGAACGCTTTGAGTGTAAAGGTAAGTAACCAATTACATGGTAATGATGGTGTACAAGAAATTTAACAAATTATTTTACCAATATATTATAAAGATTCATTTTGTCCACTATAGATAACTGAAAGCAAAAAATAGGTCATCCAAAGATTTTAAGTTACGACTAACACAACTTTGTCTAACATTATATACAGGCAATTTGTTTAAAAGCATTAAAAGCATTGATTGTTAAATCTGGTGCTAGATACACCGGTCATTGTGATCTATTCTGTAGCTCTATTCATCAATTTTCGACCTAAAATGTGCGATTTCCAACCTCATAGGAATATTAAAACTATCCAGCTCTATATACTATGAAAAAAAAAACCTTTTCCTTAGCCCGATTGAAAGATGAGAAAATAGGACATATAGAACTTTTATAGCGATCTTTTTTTTTAAAGTGGCAATTTTTGCCAAAAGTCGATTTTTTTCGGGACGGAAATACTTTGTGACGTTATAATTACGTAACATATTGACCGATTTTTATGATCTTGGTGTCAATGGAAAGAGGAGACCCTCCCCTGTACTATTGGAGCAAACAATATATCTTTGGGGGGCCCCAGGTTCAAAATCATAGGGGGCGGTACCCCCCCCCCCCCCACCCCCCTCAGGAAGACGTGTTACAGAAAAAGGCAGAAAAAAAAGAAGACGAGGGTTAAGGTTTATATTTCATTTGCCATTGGTCACATAGTGAGCAGAAAGTCAAGACCTCTATATTTTACGCACTGTTATTTGCCATGTTAATGGCATTTATGCCCAATAAGGGTATATTAGATTCTCATTTACTCAATTAGTCTTCGAACGACTTCACAGACTTGATTACTTCTAACAAAGCTATTGAAAGGCCATTGTCCAGTTAAGGACAGTGGTAGTCACGTTTGCACATTAACCATTAAGACAAGGATGACATTGCATTATACGTGTACAAATAATGACTTAATATACACATTCTTCAAAAGTTTACTGTTACTTATATATAAATGGTTATTGTGCCTTGTTCTGAAGATTAAGATTAAGTAGATAGATGATCAACGCTTAAATTCATTTGATTTAGTGATAAATTTTAGGGTAAGATAAAACGTAGAATTAAAATCATAAGTTCCCGTCTTTAGAGTCTAATATAAAATTTCTCACATACTCGTAAATCTGCGAATTATCAAATCTTTTGGCATCATAATCATGGTTTAAGAAACAGAATGATACATTACTTCCTATTTAATAACTTTGATCGCTCAGAAATTCAATACTGTCATAGGATAATCATAATAAGGAACATAAAGGTTTTTTTGCATCATGCATTAGCCACTGATTTAGTTTTGAAGCGGCCAGTAAGAGTTCCATAAACCCTTGCTACATCAACGTATTTTAACGTGTATTATAAAAAAGAGGCGTAGTTACTACCTCTGTGAATTTGAAGTTGATACGTCTTTGTTATTTTGTTAATTGGTATGAGGTAGAGTCCCCTCTTTCAATTGACACTAATAATATAAAATAAGCAAAGACATTACCGGATTATAACTTCGTAAGTTCTTTCAAGTCGGTCAAATATGGTCAAATCAAAATTTTACTGTTTCCAATATATATCGAAACTTTTTTCAGTTTTTGCTTTGAAAGAACAAAAATTTTCAAAATGGCAAATTGAATTTGTTGACGTAGCAATGGGTTACCTAAAATGTTATCGCTAACATGACTGCAAAGGATAAAAGTATAAACATATTACTACACAAAAGTCTTAGGTCATATTCGTTTGCATATCCATGCGGCAGTGGTAGGTGTGGGGGTAGGGTGGTTAGACAAGGGTTAATATGCATCGTAAGCTGAAGATGATTGCTTTTTCTAATCTTGACTAAGTGTCATTGATTTTGGCGCCGAGATGTTAATGTACGAGCGTATTATTAGTATATAATAATTTTGTCTTAAAAAAATCTAAGATAATAAAGACATCGCGTCTAGAGAGGAAATCATTCCTAATCCAAGATTATTTTAAAAATACCTGACTACTAAGAAGAGTTGATCTGAAAAATAAATCACCCATTCAATATTTATCAGCTCTGAATTACGGATTTCAGTTTATTTCACTTTCTAAAGTAAACGTAATAAATGGCTTAAGTACGTGCTTTGAGGAAAATAAGTTGACTTATTGTGCGCTTGATCTGTTTGCCCTTAAAGAAAGAACGTCAGCGACTGATTTTCAAATACCATGATAAACGGAACTGACATAAAACGCTTTTGGATTTAACATATGGAAGAGTTGAAAAATTTGGGTCAAGATAAATGGATTTTGTTGTTCGAAATTTATTTCCGTTAAAGTTCTATAGATTTCGGAAAGCTCAGGGTAATAGGTAATTTAGAGTAAGTTTCGATTAGCAATGTCTAACTCAATTTAGTTCATGTGTCAAGCATCATTTTCTATCGCGTTTTTTTATTTCAAATCTGAGTACATTTTATATAAATAAATAAGAGAACTAATTGTAAGAACGATGTAATCAAATTTATTATACGCCTCATAAATATATTCCTGTCCTTTGATTGGTTAAAAGTGAGGGCATGGATTTAACTAGGCCCTAAAAATGTATTATGCCCGTAGCATATTTTTCACTATGCCCGCTAAATGTTTTTTGCGTCGTGTAACTCAAGCTTTACGCGCGCGACTATAAGAATTCATGGTCAAAAACGCGCTGCAATACGTAAGCTAGTTATTTTTTGCGCTCAATACGACGCGTTCAGCACTGAAAGGAGAAACAAATATCGAAACTATAATCGTCCGCTTTGAGTGCTAAAATCTATATATTTGGTTTATAATACGAGTATTGACTGCTTTTTGTTCGGGTATGGTTAAAATTATTTCCTCTCGGTGATCTCAAAACCATGAATATGCCCTCAGCTTCGCTTCAGGCATATTCATGGTTTTAAAATCACCTCGGGAACATAATTAAAACCATGCCCCTCAAAGCAGTCAATATTTGTATACCAGTAATCGTGGCCATAACCGTTCATGTTTAACTGCCAAGTTCCCTTCTGGCTTTGTACTCGGTACATTCGACCTTTTACAATCTCGACCGAATGCTGTTTTATTGGTGACATAATTTAATTGCATAAGCTGCAGAACTCATAGAAGGCCATAATAGTCGCTGCAACTTTTTTGTTTGTTTGTTTAGTTTTGGTGTTCTGTGGTGTTGACTTCCTGTTAAAATTAAAAGTGCTTTATTACGATAAATACTCTGAATATTGATGCAAACTTTGCAGCAAGTACAATGGCAAAGTACATATTTAATTGTGCACATGAATAGTTGATAAGTATGAGGAACAAGTATTAGGCAAAAGAAAAGGTTATGAATAAGGTTTAAGTAATAACTGAAGTTACGCTTTCTGCTTATCTGCAATAATTGCTACTGCTACTGCATTTTACTAGTTAAATATGTAGGTTCCGATTATATTCTCATCCCCAGGGATCAACCGGAATTTTTGATGTCAAATGAAAGCTCATATTTTTCTGATTGTTAAACTAAAATTTCACTTCCAAATTCTAAATAGTTTTTGAGATATAGCAAACAGTGTAAATAAATTGGTATACCTATTTTCCATTTCTTATGTATTTTCATAACAGTCTCATCCCCAGGGTTGCATACTTTGTTTTGCCACTGAAGAGTGATCAAGAAGAAAACTGAGGGTGAAACTACCCCAAAGGCATTACAAAGGTCAAGGTCAATCAGTTAAAAGTAGATTATACACATGTTAAAATAGGAACCTACACCTTTAACAACTGCTTTCCTTTCAGCTTCCGTCGTTGATTAGTGTATTGGCGTATCAACAAGAATGCACTTCTGAGATTATTTTTTAATTTGTCAATAGGCCAAATATGACAAAAAATCATTTTGGGTCAATTTTGGACATAGTTTTGGCAATATTTCAGAAAGTAAGGTCACAATCAATATTGCTTATGTCTTTTGTCATTCGGCAAATGTTACCTGTTTAAAATCAAAATGTCTGAACATAAAATAAACACCTTAACTGATCCTTGTAAGTAATTCACATCTGTTTTCATAATTGATTGGAGACACACTGAAACAAATGTTATATTCTACCAATAGGTTGTTATATTAGAAAAAAGGCACTTAGAGACACAATGATACGGATTTTCATATTCACATTGGCATTAAACAATGTCCAACATAAAATTTACAAGCAAATCCCGGAAAATAGGAAATCAATGTTTTAAGGCATGAAGACAAAGATATAGATTAAAAGGGCAACTCAAAGAGCTGTATAACATTTTTTTCCACCTGAACTTTTGAATGCACCATTAAAATGTCGGATTGGAAACGTCATAAGTGGATTTGACCAGTATATGGCTGTGGGAATAGAACTGATTTCTGTTTTTTTTTTCCTTAGACAAACTAATACCAGATCCTTTATCGTCGCCTAATGGTATCCTAAAGCAAGAAATGTTTGTTTGAATATAAACATGATGAAGGTTTACTTTAAAAGTAATGCTTTTAAGCATTTATTATGTATTTGTCACCTAAAAATAGTTATTTTAATATTTATCTCTGTAAAACGTATACAAATAGAATTCTTTTTTATGAAACCGTTTAAGATCAATTGTCATTGGAGCTCAAAATATATCTTTGGTGATATAAAAGTCAACGACTAAAGGGTTGGAGTGGCTTGATTACTTTCGACAAGATTGCTAAACAAGCTTGCAATTGGCAAAAACACAAAAACTTCTACAAAAAAGTGTTTGTTTTTTTAAACAGTTTTTATACATCATTCTACTAGAATACTCCTTAAAGTGTATACCAAATGCTACAAATTTAATTTCAAAAATTCAACACCTTTCAGCTTTGGGGGGGGGCAAACCCCCCCCCCCCCCCCCTTAGACTCCCTCATGTGCAAATATATTCATATTTGTTTACAATTGTATTTAACGTATTCACCAAATGCACGCAAGCAAGCACGTTGGCGCGACACGTCGGCACTATCGCGCCGGCTTTAGTTGGCAAATTCGGCAACTTTAGTTGTCAAATTTTAGCTGGTATACCCCATCAAAATGTCTCTGGCTGCGGCCCTGATTGCAATCACATCATGAGTACATTTTTGAAGCAAGGTATCTTGGGACCTTGGCATTATTGTTTAGTACCATTCACCTCCATATGATGGCTTATTCCCTTCTACAATAAATGACGACGGATTACGGTGGATTATATCTTGTCAATGGTGAGTTAATGTTGTAATAGTACAAAGTTATATTTGAATGCTAAATTTTATATGGCCCCTGCCTGAATAATGCTTTTAAAACAAAAAACAAAACAAACAATGTTTAAAAATCTTAAATACAATTCCTAACCAAAAAATAAAAAAGAAAAGAAACGAAAGAAAAAAAAAACACCTTTGAGCCATGGGTTACTTAAAAAGGGAAAGAATGCTTAGAAATATTTGGTATTATGATAAAAATAAAACAAGCTGTAATACAACACATTAAATCAAACATTTTAAATGCTTAAGTAATAGAGAGAAAAGAGAATAACGGCACATTTCCAATTTGTGACAATGTAATACGGACTTTGTTATTGGATGTGATGGAACAATTTACTCCCATCATCGTGACGGAAATCAATACTAGTCTGCAAACCTCCGGAAGGGCTATTCCGGAAGCCCAAGGTAATGTTGTGATTGATTTCCTGTGTATATGAGACTACTGAATGCGAAATGTTACATATTTGTATATACCAGTGATACTTTGATAAACAACAATTTCAGATTTTCGATTGTTTGAACTAAATCGAAATTGCTGTCTGCATGCTGGAGCATACAGGTAAAACCAAAATGTATGAGAACTTATTCGGTATTTTGAAATGAAAGAAAATAAATCTCTGAGGCATAAGAACGGTTTTATTAGATTTCTTATTATTCATATTACAAGAGACGTCTTGGCATGGTTCTAAGAACCACCAAGAAAATAGCACAGAGCCACTTCACACCATGAAAATTGAAGCAAAACTTTTTTGCAATCACAGCTTGTCATGCTTGTTATTGAGTGTTGTATGAACAATATAGTCATCATAGTCGGGTACTTACTCTAGCCTTGATCGAAGACTAAGGTCATTGTCATTAAACTAAAACCGTGAAAACAATCGCCTAAAGTCCTAATCGGTTCCGTACTATTCACGTGGCTCATGGCATTAGTATGAATTACTTGCACTAACTGTTGTGTACACGAAAACCCTATATCATCCATAACCATATTACTTAACCAGAGAAATTTACTTAGTCTTCTGTGGTGAAGACTATGCTACCCACTCCGAGCTATGTGTATAGTATGGAATGGGTGATGCTGTTACCAAAACTATTACGTTTTTACTTCGACAGCGAATTGTGGTTAAGACGCAAGTCGATGGTGAAATTGTCAACCGTTATTTGTGAAATTAATTTTCTATGATATAGTGACAACCGTACGTCACTTACGCCTTTAATAAAAATATTACCATGTATCTTACGCTCAAGTAGGATGCAGAATTGTGTCTTTTTTACACAATTTTCCCATTCAATGACAATTATACTCCACAATGTTGTTTTTTTTTTTTTTTTTTTTAAGAACGGCGCAATTCTACCAATAAATACAAAACTGCACCTTGATGTTATACAGAAATCATTTATATTAAATAACTATTTGAAAATAACCTCAGAAGTGGAGTTGGTGTACGTTAGTGTCATAGACAGGCAGCAGTGAACAAATGACACTTCAAGGAGCAATTTGATTGAGCATATACCGGAGAATCAAATTTATTCACAGCCAATTTCAATGAGTAAATACTAAGGAATTTGAAATGGATTTATCCTGCAGATATGCGTTTCAGTTGTTGTAATGGGGTTATTTCAAATTTGGTAAAAATAGATAATTGGTTACTTGAACCAATCCGAAGATGGGCATTTCCATAACATGATCATCCCAAATATATCGATATATTGGCACCTTTGAAGTGTCAGCGGTAGTAAGTAGTGGCAATATATTTTGTCTAATTCAGCCTCTGTATAACACAATTTTCAGATTGTTTCATTATTAAAGATTACCCTCTTGAGCTAAAAGTTTTAAAAATACCTTAATAAGTAGATCCAAAAAAAATACTCTATGATGTAAAAGAAATATTTTACAAACAAAGCTTAATTCATACGTAAGCAATTAAGCTTACATTATTTAAAGATGTGCACACGTAAAAGAACATTCTAGTTTTTTTTACTTTTCTAGAGGTTACTAACATGTTTTTAAAATGTAAGTATTTAGTCAATCTACATTGTTTACATAAAGCATGAAAAAAATCATTGCAAATACAATTTGGAATTTTTTCCACTAGTTCTCCTAAGGAAAGTTACGCCAATTACAATAACCGCAAAATAAAAAAAACCTCATAGTCCATCTTACATCACATGTGGTCAGTTTTATAAACAAAATGATTTACCCCTCACATGGCATAGGATAAGTCGACAAAGTCCAAGGTTGGGGGAATATGGCAAAGTCGTCATTTTAAAAATTATTGTATGCTATGAAGCTTAACCTTATAGGACGATTAATGTTTGTACCTCCTTACTTTCTAAAGATATCGTTGTTGTATCTAAAAATATGTAAGAAATAGTAAACATTGTTAGAACAAGTTGACAACAATCTGTTTCTTTAATCTGATAACTGGTACTGGTATTTTCTGGTACATGCTAATGATTACTTTTTCTCAATATTTACTTTGCACAAGGATATGTTGAAAAAAAGCATATTAAAAGTTAATCAAACTGATAGGCGTTTTCCTGAAATATGTATAACTTCCCTAAATTGTTTGTTAGCAACGTATGTGAGAGAACAAGACTAAATAATAATAGAGAATAAATTATTTCAAGGTCAAACACTTAAAATCTTACTCAAATAGATCAAGTCGTTTGACATATCCCAAATATATGTTTTTGAAGATAGTAAGATAGTAATATTACATCTTTGCACAGGTTGATACGTTGCTGCGGGGTTTGTTTTCGACAATAATAGAAAAAAGTAATAAGGCATTCATGAAAAACCCATAACAAGCGCAGATGTTGATCATACTAGTGACAGGATCTCAACTATAACTAAATCCAATATTGGTTCGTTATATTTTGTTATGTTTTGTTTTTTGTTTGTTTGTTTGCTAGTAAGCAGACACTACTGAAAATTATAACTATTACATATATATAAATGCCCTGTTTGAACTTTTTTGCATGATAGTATACAAATATTGAAAGCCTGAGAGTGCAATAGAGCAAAATCACTGTGATCATGATATAATTGAAATTAACAAGTTTCAAAAAGACGGGAATTTAAATATAATGTAGCTAGGTAGACTGCTATTACCATTTGCACTTAACTAAGGACTTTGACGGCTGATATGGATCATGTACCATGCTATTGAATTCCCTCTTCCATGAAGGTAAGTTTAATAAATGAAAACAGAAAAGGCAAACGCAAACACTTGATAGTATTGCAAGTGCTCAAATTTCTCTACAAAACCAAAACATTCTCTTAAAGTTTACATTGATAACTTTGTAGAGATGAATAGGTGTCCATAGGTATCGGGTGTCTTCGTCTCATTTTCCTACAACAAACAGTTACTGGCTGAATTATTTCGTATACAGGGTGTCCCAATAAAAATGCATCACTTTTATTTTTGATCACATCTCAGAAACCGATGGACAAAACTTAAAACTTTATTCATAATAATAAATAGTATAGTTTAGTCTTTCATCTGTGAAATTTCGAGTAAAATCCGTCGAGTTGTTCTTGAGAAAACGAGAAGTTTGTAAGAGGACTCGGTTTTACTCCATTCCAATGGGGTTTACCACAGTATCTCATATTCATTATGTCAATAAAAGCACATGTTTGGTTACTATTGATCAATTTATTTTAAACTTGCAAAGCAGACACTAAGATGCTAAGAGATCACAAAATATGGCACAGGCACTAAAAATGATTTTGATATCATTTCCAGCACTGAAAGTGCACCATGATTCAATGTTAAAGTTTGCTGTTTTCAAGGGTTCACGGTTTCTCAAGAAAACTTAACCATGGTACAGATTTCCTTTAATGGAAAGGCTATTTCAGAAACCTTTTGTATCTTTCAAGTTTTGAGCTTTTTTTATAAAAAAAAATCTTTATGACTGTTACTTGGCACTACACAGAGAATACGAGTTAAAATATAATATTGTCAACATATTGAAATCAAAACAACAAAGCAGTTATTCACTTCCTCGTGAAAAGTAGAATGTCTTGTTAGTCCATGATAGCTAACTCTGCCTTTAACGTGCCCACAATCAGTTTCCAGACACCATTTTGTTCGTATCATCATGATCTTGGTCCTATGCTAAGTTCTAAATCCCGAACGATGATGGGAGTCGAGTGTGATCAGACAAGCTTACAAGTTTCAATCAGGTTTATTCAAATTATAAATTTTCTGTTGTTGTTGCTATTGTTGTCGCTGTTGTTGTGGTTGTTGCTTTGTAGTTGCTTTCCTCTTAGGATTTTTATCCATGAATAAAATTAGTTTCCCATTTAGAGTAGGCCTACTACAGTAATTGTGGTGACATGGTCATGTCAGATCGATGGAAGTTGCAAATATGAGGTAATGTGGTAAACTCCATTGGAATGGGGTAAAATTGTATCTTCTTACACAATTCTAGTTTTCTCAAGAACGGCTCGACGGATTTTGCTCGAAATTCAGAGATGAAAGACTAAACAATATTTATTATTATTATGAATACATGAAATAGTTTTAAGTTTTCTTCTTTAGTTTCTGAGATATGATCAAAAATAAAAGTGATGCATTTTTATTGGGACACCATGTATATCACTTCTGTTGAACATATTTTAAGTGAGAGAATTTATGCGAAATATTAACACCGATTATTGCTTTTTTGTCTATTTCTGCAGTTGTTTAAGATACAAAGGCTGACATAAAAGAGATTTTAACGATTTTAAAAATGGTTGTCTTCTAAAGTGAACTGTTTAATAACACTAATCGATTTCTTTTATGTATTGAGGTTCAGCGTCCAACTAAATTAAACCTTAAGTCCGAAATTGATTAAATTAATTTCATAAAATATTTACATCAAACACTCCCCTACGGACACTGTGCACTCTGCCTGTTCAACGTAATGAAAGCCGGATATCTGGTGATGCAGGACGTTCACTTACCTTGCATCATGTTGTAAATACTAATTCAAACAACTACTAACGGTACAAGTACATTCAATGAGTGATCTTGATATTGTCAACTGATGGCAGAAATGAAGCACATGAATTTCTGTATTAATTTTCTCTATTAATTTGTAACGCCTATCTTAGCAATCGGAACTGTTCATTTTTCAAACGTTCAGCTTTTTTAGACAAGTTTCAGTAAATATTGTTTTTCTTGAACCTTAAAATTATGTAAGACAAAAACATTTGACCCTTACACACTGCTTTCATTATAAAGCAGAATGCCCATGGAAAAACACAGAACTCCTTAAACACAAAATTTACACATACTCATATATGCATTAATATCACATGACAGAACCAACGAAAAGAGTCATATATAAGATGATACTTAATGAGGTTTGTTTTATTTGGTAATGTTACGTATCATCGAATTTCACATTAATACTTGTTTATACGGACTATGAATCCGAAGGATATAATTACAATCATACCCTACAAGCAATCGTGAATCTGAATGTTATAACTTTTTTATATAAGCAATATTTTCAGAGCTATTTTCGAATGGCATTTTCAACATCTTAGCACCTTCAAATGCGTTGATCTCGATGGCAATATTTAAAACTACCTGAATATTATACTTGCTATATTATACATAACACATGTTTTCCTGTTGTTTGGGATACAATTGAAGAGTGTACTTAAAGATGTTCCTATGTTGCATTTTGGCCAAAATGAGTTTTTGGTAGATTTAGGTACATTGACGGTTTGGAAATTTTTAAAAGAATCAAATTGGGTGATTGACCCAACCGGAAGTGGTTTTCACGTTTAAGTGAATTTAAGGGGAAAATCTTAAAAATGCTCAAAACATATCAAGTTGCATATCAAAGCCAAAAATCAATCAGAGGTTACGTGGTGTCAAATTTTCAAGATTGTCCGATTTGAGTGAATGACATGTCAAATTATTTGTCATGAGCTGTACATTCCAAAAATATATACATTCAGTGAATCAAACTATTTACTTTTGGTTTGTGGCACATTTTGAATTTTGGACCTATTTTGTAGAGCAAGAAAGTGTAATTTATTGATGTTCTATTACAGAAAATTGATAAAGTATATGGGCTTAAATTGTTCACTAATTTTCACATTTTACAAATACAAACATACCTTGAAAGTTTCAAAACGATATATAATAGAATAAAACTGTTACACAATTCTAAAAACTTTAAACCCATTTGGTTTGATGTAACATAGAAACTTCTTTGACTACACTCTTCAGTTTTAAACTGCTTCTACTAGGACATTACTTTCAAAGTGGGAATTTTCAATTCTTTTCAATATAGTATGTTTTACCAAATACAGACAAATTACACTGAGTGCGTTTACAGATAACTTAATTTTAAAAGATACTTCAATATTACTATAAGTAAAAAACGATCAAAAAGATTGAGATACTGGCAATCATAACAAACATTAAATTTTGTGCACTGTAAAAAATTACCTGAATAGAGGAATCTTTCAATTTACGGAAAGAAGATAGAAGATATTGGAAAATAGATGTTGAATAATATTTAAGTTCATGAGGGTTTTTTTTTCAGTCAAAAGTTACATACTTTTGAACATTATGCATTTAAGCTACTTTGCTCTTAAACATTTGCCTAAAACATATATCTTAATACCATCTTCAGGCATTGTTTTTATTTTCATAATATTAAACATAATAATACCATATGTTTTACCTGATGTTTTAGACTTCAAATCTAGAACGCTTTTATTTAGCAATATAAAATGGATAATATGCATACTTTGAAGAAGGATTGAGCAAATTATTTTTTTGAATAAATTTATGACCGTTTTTCTCATTGTTTTATAAGTTGCTAGTAATAAGCTAGTATAATAATATAATTATATTCCTCGATTTGGATGTTCAATACCTGAATAAAGTATCCTCAATTTAATTTGAGATGACAGAAGAAAATCATCCATCTTTCTTCAATGTCAAACGCATCATATTCCAGACAGATCAACACGTTTTATGTATTTGATATTCATGTTTTCTGATGTCTGACCGGTTTTGCAGTGTAAGATTGACACCGGAAGAATGATAACATATTGTTTTGAAATATATGGGTTGTTGCCCCGGGGTCTTCAATGGTAATAGCAGAATATAATAAGACTTTTAAACGAAAAAAACAAAACAATCACTGACAACTGGATGAAGATACTACTTGTAGAAAAGATATTAACTTTTTGGTGACAATGAATCAAAGATTATTAACCTAAAGGTACTAGAAAAAAACCGGTAATATGATACATGATACATTGATAGAATGTCACGCCGAGGCGATGCGAGTTAATGCCGAATGTTATGTTGCTCCTTGATGCTATCACAAGTTAGACAGTATCGTTAGAGTAATTCAAGAATCTGTTTTCGCAAAGCAGAATACATGTTAGAGTTGCATTGTACGTTTCTTTTAAATTATCATTTGTTGTATTCATAAGGTAATGCTTTATACCCTTTGGAGTATTACTATTGTCGATAAACTTGTTCTTAATTTAAGGCTACAGTCATGTTTACTGCAAGTTTTTACCTACTTACACCTATCAAAATATCACAACTTTTGGCATACATATTAAATAGAGTCTTTAGTTTATACATGAAATTTTACTAGTGATTTCACGTCCAATATTAAGGTCAAAATGACGCCTAAAAACTACTTCAAAAAAGTTAACACTTTTTTGCCGAAACCTCATAATTTCATGATGTTCGAACAATTCGACTGGTTTCAAATTTTGACAGATTGTAGGCTTGCTACTTCTTATTAAATTATAAACAATATTTTATAAATATGCTGAGTTGATTTTAAATGGTAATGTAACAAACCCGCATTGTTTTGGCCGAAAATCCAAGAGTAAAGAAAGCATGACAAATACAAAAAAAAAATGTCAGACATTGACAATTTACTATAAGGTCTCTGGTGATGTTGGCAAGCTCAATGTAATGTGACTTACTTCGAGCTCTTGTTTCGAATTAATAGTTGAAGTCATCAATAGATTGTAAAAAATTTGATCGTTCATCTCTCAAAATTGTAAATCTACAAAAATGTTTGCAGAATCTCAACTTTTGCATGTAAGCGCTGTTCTACATGAAGCAATTGGTTATATAAAGTACATGATTTCAAACATTTATCGATTTACTGTTAGCTGTAGGATGTTCATTCTGCCAATCTTGTTCTTTAAATGTATGTAGTTAAAACTTTCATTCACTGTTATAAAGATCAATTTTCATCTCAAGTGCCTGGTCATGCTAGTATTTTTTCATCTTATGTGTAATAAGGTTTCAACCTCTTTTATTGAGTAAAATCCCACTCAACGTTGAGAAATCATTGCTCAACATTGACTTAAATTAGCTCAACCGAGTAGGATTTGCAAAGCTACAAAAGTGTTAAATAAAACAAGTGACAGGAGCTAAGCAAAGTATGAAAGCAGCACTGAATTATTTTAAAAATGCAATGGCTAAAAAATAACGATATTACAGTTTTTATATTAAGACAAAATTCAACAAAATGTGGATATAATCAATAGACTAACAGTTTGGAAATGTGATATTAAAAACGTAGACTTGTTTTTATTGGAGTTATATAAATAATTAATTTTTTCTGCATTAAAAGATAACTGAAAAATAACCTAAAATATAATCCTTATAAACAGAATGGGTTTTGAATGAAAACAGATTATTTTGTTTTCCTGTTGGTAACTTTTAATGGGTGAAAACCCACATCACATGATTAAATTGTTAGTTACTATATTGATATGAACTCAGCATATAGACAGAGAGATTAGACATACTCATCAACAACAAGATTTGTTTTTAATACTATAATATTAACAGCTGGAAGGCTTGTCTGAATGTATTTGAAAATATTAAAAAAAAAACCAGCTACTACAGTATAGATACTTTTTCATTTGGTGACGAATCATGTTGTGTGTTATGGAAATATTTTTGAAGAACTCTTAATGATAACAAATGTCTGACGCAACATCGGTATTTTATTGTGAGACTGTTGATTTCTATCTGGGGATATTCTTAATCAAAGTGCAGCGCTCTGGAGAAGTTGACAAAGATTATTCTTTTGATTTATCGTTGGGGGAAATCAAAGCCAGAATAAGATAAAATAAAGAAACAAAATATTAAAATTCAACCCACTGTTTTAACAGTGGGTTGAAATTCATTTGCGTTGTTCAAAGATTTAAAAGTCGTTGAAATCCATTTGCGTTGTTCAAAGACTTTAACAAATCTTCAAACAATGCAACTGAATTTCAAAGTTTTGCCTTGATGAAAAGCTAAATAATACCACTTGTTTTCCTATTTCTTAGCTTGGCTTTAATGTATATCATGATACAAAAGCCGTAGTTTTTGTGATGTTATTTTCTTTCGGACGTTATGATTTGATTATATTAAAGCTGCAGGATGTTTTCCCAAAATTCTTTTATTCATATAGGAAATAAAGGAAGGTTAATAATTTAATGGGTGTATTTTTTCAATGTGTTAAAAGTAATTATGTGTTCAAATGAGGTATAAACTTTTCTTGTTTCTGCGTTTTTCATTTTCCGAAATTGCAGTAACAATGAGTAACATGAACTTTTTGATTAAGATTGATCTTGGTACAAGTAACAGTCAAAACAAATCAATACTAATTACACTCGACATTCTATATCGCAAGTACTGCTTATTTTTTGTAAAAAATATTGGCAAAGACGTAGAGACATTATATTGAAAAAAAATGAACGAAAGTTAAGAGAGATAAAGAAAATCCTTCTACACGTGGTTTGTAATGAACAGACAATTCAGATTTCATAAACACTCAAAACAACTGCGTAAAATCATAACATAACCAAATGCCATGCTAAATTCTTGACAAGTCAAATGTAACATAAAATATAAATCGACAACGCATCTGACGTGTTAATTTTATAGTATATCCACTTAAAAGTGACATCTAAATGTTGCGATTTCTCTACAATCTGAATTGAATGTGTCTTTTTCTTCAAATTATATCGCATTTCAACAATATATCAATATACTTTATCAAGTAAAAGTATATAGGCATGGCGTATTGAATTTACAATTGCCCATTTATGAGATGTCAACATCCATTCGTAGGGAATATTCATTCAAGAAATGCTCAGATTTTAGTTGTCAGTAACTTAAGCATTATTAAAAATGTTGAACTTTTGACAGTTATTGATTTCTGTATATTGTTTGGAAGAATCAATAATACCGGTACATGCACATGGAATTCTATCATAACCCACATTCATTGTGCGCTAAATATATTTTCTTATCAACGTTTTTAAAGAGAGACCTGATGCTACAAATTGAAAGGAAAGTCGCAAATTTCAACCTGGATTCATTACATATTTTATTTTAGATGTCAAGAATAGTATATATAACTTTCCACCAATGAAACAGGCATCTAGACGTCAAAATTCATACTATGGTACAGGTGAAAATACATGCAAGTGTTGGATTTCACTTGCAGTAACGTGTGTCTTATTTTACCACTATAGATTTGTCAAAATAGTTAAGGATTTACAAAAAGTTTGTTTCTTTAATTTTATGCACAATGTCTCCACTTTAATCACTTAAAATTCAGATGACTAATTTTTCTTGTCATTTTGTGGTGAGTTGCGGTCGCCACAATTAAAGTTACTGCCCTTGAACCATGGGCGTCATTTCAGGGGGGGACAGGGGGACACGTCCCCCCACATTTTGAAGGGTGAGGGACACAATATTAAGTGTTGAATATAAACGATTTATTTGTCCCCTGACCCCCCCCCCCCCCCCACTTCAAAATGAAATGACGCCCAATGTTCAAAGGCGGTGTTAGAGACAAAGACGCACCACGAATGATGTTCATTGAGGTATCTTCTAATCCGTAAATGTTCTTTGCAGAAATGTCAGAAAGGGAAATTACCAGAGACAAGTATTACGGCTCCTTTGCAGTGGATGGGTTATAATATGACATAATTTAAAGTTAAATTCCCGAAATGTCGTAATTAGTATCGGAAGAAACATAGGTTGTAATGATTTTTGATATTGGTAGAAAGGAGCCTAGGCTATACTGTGAAGTAAGTTTTAATTTAAATTCATCTGAGGGTGAATATCTTTTGATACAGCCACTACTAGTTAATCGTGTTTGCGGATTTAGAATCAACTTGTAAGCAATAAGGAATGAAATGAAAAATATACTTGATTGGTGTCCAATACTTTTACGATGGATGGACGAATTACGAATGATTGGTGTTTAATACTTTTACGATGAATGAACGATGCTCGTCAGCTCTATACTACTCCAACACATTGTAGAAAATATGATTTACAACATTTTAATCGGTTTACATTGCTTGACGCTGATCTTCATTTAAAAAAAGCTTATTAAATGCTTAAAAAGATTTAAAACACGCAGCGTCATTCATTTTTGTTCAATATAGAAAATCAAGATGAAATACAATCAATTTGACAGTTTTCAAATGTAGTATTGTCAAGCTTAAAATCAATTCTAATCATCCACAATGTCAATTTTTCAAATACCAGTTTGAGGTCATTAAACAAGGATCTTTCTCTCCATGTTTTCCTAAAGTATAGAGCTGACGAGCATCGTTCATCCATCGTCCAATACATTGTAGAAAATATGGTTTACAACATTTTAATTGGTTTACATTGCTTGACGCTGATCTTCATTTGAAAAAGCTTAATAAATGCTTAAAAAGATCAAAAACACGCAGCGTCATTCATTTATGTTCATTATAGAAAAGCAAGATGAAATACAAGCGAACACAAGAAAAATGCACGTGCAGGGAAAAACTATTAAGATTTTAGAAATTCTTGTCTGGGCTAATGTATTATTCATTTCGCGAATGTTGTAGCCTGTTTTTAGCAATGTTAAGATTAGAGTGATCCATTAAACTAGTTATAGACCGACTAATAAATATGTTATGATGTGTTAAAATGATAACTAATAGTAGAATTATATAGGGCCTAAAACACTCGTTTTGTAATCTGTTATGATGAGGTAATTATAATAGTAAATGCGCCATTCTGATGTGTTGCGATGGTAAAGCCACATATATGGCAAGTGATGTGTCGCTTCCGGATTTCCAAGCACGCTCAACTTTTTTTGCATCGCCCGGGTTTGAATCCAGTGGAACTGTAGAAGGAATGTCAGTCCACCGTTCTTTTTGTCGGGTTTTATTTACTATACAACCCGGACAATAAGTTTAACACCTATCACGCAGACTTAAGTTTCGCGCGTATTCGGTTGAGGTCTATTGAAAAGTGACTTTGAATCCACGGGGACTAAGATTACTTTTACACAGGCACCTAATAGTAAGCGTGCGCCTTACTTTTTGAACTACGTTGACTGCTCGGTAAATGTTTGGATATTATTTTCTTGAAGATATATATATATATTGAAAATACCCCCCTCCATATCACATTTTCGTTTTCGGTGTATTTTGCATTAATATATACATAATGTTGACTTTCAGACGCAGATAGCATGTTGAAATGAACTAATATTAACATTACACTCTTAAGAATTGTCAATTACCGTATTCGTTTAAGACCCGGATTATGTAATTGAACATTTTTTTAACATATTTATACGGGCATCCGTTCTGCCTATGAAATATGGTACAATTGCGGAAGATTTGACCGTATAGTTTTACAGCAAACTGTACATTTTACAGGTACACCATGTAACAAAGGTCTACATTTGTGGACAGGCTTATTATATTGCTTTTTATTCTCTACACATATAAATGTTTACATAACAAATGCACTTGCTAGATTTGTTTTCTTGAGTTTTTGGCAAGAAAAATAAATATGTTTTTAATACGATGAATATTAGAAAAAGTGGATGGGTTTTTTTAAACTCATTTATGAATCGTATAAACATAGCAGGTCTGATATGTTTACAAACATTCTGTCTCTATGCAACCGTATCTAAGACCTATTGCTGTTTTCCTGGATGTATTATGATAGTGAGGGCATGTTTTGAGTGAGTTAAAAAATGGTAAGTTTGGAGATTGCGAGTTTTTCCCGTGAAGTTACAGAAACACCATTGAGTCATGCAGGCAAGTTACGGGATCACCGTTAAGTCCTGACAAAAATACTTCAAAGTTCTTTTGGCATGTTAAAACAACTCCTGTGATAATATCACGATAAATTTCACCCATTTCATTTGTTTATCTTTAAATTCATGTGACTCAAAAATGAAAATGAATAAACCTGTGCATGTGTAAGTGAGGTGTAATATTTGATTAATAGTTAACACAAATTTGACACGTCTTGTTCATCTAAGGGGTGTTTAACATCCCCTTAATGATGAATTGTCGCCGATTGCCCCCAAATGCAAAACAAAGTGACCTCGGGCATCCAAGTAATTGTTTTGACATCCTTTGCGGTCATATTTTTGAGTCGTGGAAGCCGTCAGAGTCTGTGGACAGAGGACCACCCCCGTATCTGCATGCTATATGAAGCTTAAACTTACATAACATGTTAGAATTACCATTTTATTTATCTATTATTTTAAAAAAAAACCACCAATGTTCATGATTTTGGTATCAATGGGAAGAGGAGAGCCTACCCGATACTATGGTATAAACCAACAAAACACATGTCAGTTTCATTTTCACAGGGCGGGTATTTACCACCCGCCCCCCTTCTTAGATGAAGACAACTTATTTGATATACGTAAGTTGCCTCACTTCGCTTTTTAGTTCCCCATAGTTTAACTCGCTGCGTTAAAAGATATAATTAGACAATCGAGTTCAGATGCAATCAGTCATTCAAGCTAATATTTCATCACACTAATAAAATAATTGTCTATCTAATATTTTGAAGAAATTGCAATTTTGGTATAAATCAGCTCTTTGGATTAAGGGAAACCTGCCGTGAGTAATTAAAATCTGGCCTTGAACATGCCCTGCAAAGTCAAAATAAAAATTGCATAACTCAAAATCTGCGAATTATTTAGAATAAAATGTAAACATATCCATTATTTTTGCTCTGTAAACTCTAAAATGAAAAAAAAGTGAATGGTCACTTTTTCTTGAAGTGAATTTTGTTTCACTCGAACATTTCTTTTTTGTTGAGTTGAATCGAAAAGAGTAAAATGTCACTCTTTTAGAGTTATTCTTCACTCTTTGTTAGATTTAAAATTGCTACTCTTTTAGATTGGTCACTGCCGCCACTATTTTAAAGATTGGTCACTAACACTAGAAGAGTGGTGTCGGTGAGTGGCCAATCTTTATATCTTTTCGAGTAAAAGCCCGTTCGATTTCAAACGAAAAGACTGAAATGCCACCATGTTCGAGTGAAACAAAATTCACTCCAAGAAAGAGTGACTGTTCACCCTTTTTTTTTTTAGAGTGTATCATCAAGTAATTAAACATGACATGTTCAAAAACTACGAAATACACTGTTTTTCTCAATTTTTTAAATTTTGTCGAAATGTTAGATAGACAAATATCTTTTTAGTGTGACGATACTTTGGTCTAACTATTATTGGGGTCAATGCATCAACTGAATTGATTGTATAACAGCAAGGTTAGGCTGGTTTCACTGTTGAATGTTTTGAGACTAGCGCCTATTTGGGCGCGTAATACAAACTCACTATTTAATTAAAGCACACATTTAAATGCATGTTTATAGTTAATGCAGAGTTTGCAACAAATTGGAAGACGCAATTACTAGCAAGCTGTTCTACAGACATTGGATGACAAGACAACAGGACAGGCACACCATCTTGCCAATGGAAATATATAGGAATTTACCTTTTTTGTGCCGTGGATGATGCTGATGTGAGTAAACAATATATATTTACATCTTGTTTGTTTTGTTTTAAACCTTAGGGCTCATTTTCGGACATGTTACTTGTATGGAACATGTTTAAAAAATGAGTTTAAAACTTTAACCGTTCAAAAGTGCATGTTTGATTTTTCCTCGTTTTTGCCCAAGTTTTTGATGAAAAAGACCTTGGTATTCCATGTTAACTTAATGAAAATGAAACAAAAACTATATGAATGCTTAATAGAGTAACATGGGAACTCTTTTCAATTCAAATAATTAATTTTGACTATAATAGCTAAGTCGAATTTGTTGGCAAATTTCCACAACTGAAAATTCGAATGTAAACTGACACACCTTGACCGTCATTGTCAATGTCTTTCCGGATGTTTAATGGTACAATGAATGATTAAAATCATACATAATTCCATTATCAAACATTGATTATTACTGGTGGGGTCAAGACGTGTATATGTTTAAAAATGAATAAATTGCTATAATTCTGAATAAAGTTCACGTAACGTTCGGTATCGTTTGAGACATCGTACGGGATTAGATTTTTGCTCAAAATGACTTTAAATTAAAAATTCTCTGTGGTGTTATCGACTTTTTGATTGCATTTTACACAAATGACGAATAACATATTTAAAAATATGTTATACAAATGGTAGGAAATTCCATCGTCAGAATGTATGTCAATGCACTGTTTTGTGTGGTAACGTTTGGTAACGTTTGTGACATTTTAGTGTAATTTTTGGGTAATGTTTGTTACATTTTTGAAATAAAACACAATGCATTTATGCACGGATAGAAAAAACCTTTACAATTTCTGTTTGGGAAATACTTCGCACGTACCAAGTAACGAATGTATGACTGAAAAACCTGCTTAAGTGGTCGAATAAAAAAACTGAATTTGTGCATGAAGTCAAAAAAGTTTCATTTTCTATGGAATGAGCCTTCAACGTACAAAAAACACACCAACATTTGAAAAAAATTCACAATATGAATTTAATAATATTGATAATTGGAAGTGGTTTTTTTTGTGAGGAGTGAACAATATTGTTACTTAATTAATTCACACACAGAATGAAGTAAGGACAGTACTTGTATGGTGTCAACTTACCTATTTCTAAAATTTCCCAAATTATTTCTCTGTCTGCTATTAAAATATTAGAATGTATATCGTAAGTTTTTTTCAACAATCAATGCTAATAACCCTTGAAATTTAATATTATAAGCAAAATATTATGAACTTTGTAATTAAATATACGTAGAATTAAAGTCACATATACGAAATTCTAGCTCTTCGGACATATTACCATCAGATTCGATTTAAAATTCTAGTTAAACAAATCTTGGTACCCATGTAATTATTTAAAAAAAAGTCTCAACAAATGAAATCTGTTGAAATGTTTTCATCGTTTTTTGTTTTTGTTTTTTTTGGTTCATAAAATGACATTATAATTCTTACATGCTCTGTAAGTTTGATTGATTTTCAAAATATTTTCCCATGGCAACTTTCCGGGCCTCTCCACCACACAAACCCAAATTTTGACGGCCCACTCCACCTTAGGTGAAACCCCTTATATTTTCACTAAAACGACTGCAAAAGATTGGTCGGTTGTTTTTGTGTTTTATCCAGCGGGGAGGAACTTAAGACGGTTAATGCACCTGCACACCTGCTGCTTTGGTCCTAAACATTAGGCAACAATAACTTGTACTATAATGGTATGTATTTCTTATTTCAGTTTAAAGCAAAGCACAGCATCTTCAAATACTATTATCCTAAGTATTCAGAACAACATTCCTGAGGTGCACATTTGTAACATCATTCTAGTACAATTTTAGTACAATATTTTGTACTGGAATTGTATCAAAATTTTACTAGAGTTCAAGGAGAAGCATGAAAATAATTTCAAACAAAGACCGTAACTAATCTCTATAAAAGTACACGGAAAACTATAAACATATAGGCGTATAAATATAAACATATAGTTGGTTTTTAGTCAAAATAAACAAATTTGTCCGAAAAATTTGGCGCGTTAAGCGCGCGTTACATCTTTTGTCCGAAAAATTCCCACAGAATTGAGATGCTGGTGCCGCCGCTGATTTATTTTATTGGATATTTTTAACTTACCGAAACTGTTGTTATTCTGTTGAATGATGATATTGTACTACATTTTGTAGTCAATTATGAACAAATACGATGCTATCGTGACTATTTCTCGATATGAGTTCAGTACACTACATAATTGTCTCCCCATATTTTTTTTTTTTTCAGCTTACGAGGCACTGCTCTCCCATAAGTACAATCTACAAAATACGGGTTATCATCGTTCATAATATTGTATAAACTACGAGGGTGTTTTTTTTTTCCAACGAGTACACTACAGATTGATATTGTACAATATGCTGAAGTCAATTTTGATCAACATCGATTTGGGTTCATTACACTAAAGGTTTGTCTCCCCATGGCTTGTTATGTCAGCTTACAAGACATCGTTTACTATTATTAGGGATATCAATGAGAAAATTAAAGTTCCTATTCAATTTGTTTTCATGACACATTCGAATTGTACACTATTTCCAAAGTAAAATGACACCAAGATCACATTTGTAGGTCAAGCGGTTCCGGAGATATGAAAGATTTTGTCCGAAAAATGTGGCGCTATTTGAGCTAAAATAGAGGTAAATTAGGGAAAACGTCAACATAAGGAATTTAAGGGTGTGTAAAAATGACAAACAAACTAAGAAACTGATTTTTTTTTAAATATTTTTCTTCTACCAATGCCTCAGAGTAGATAAGTGTCCAAAAATATCCCATGTCTCACTTTGTATTGAAAATATCGGCCAAAATTTGAGTTCATTTGTTTAATATTAACAAATGGACCCATTTGACAAGGCGTTTCAGATTTACAACGGGAGTAGGGTGAATAAATCAACACAGCGCAACCACTAACGTTAGGCCGGTACGGTACGGGAAATAGTGACAGTTACAGTAATTGTTCTTACTCCCGTAATCTTCAAAAGTACTTAAATCTACAATATTTTACTGATTTTTACTGGATTAATGACATGAAAGAGGGGTGCATGTGAGTAACATTCTGATATTGAACCAAATTCCCAATTATTTTAACTAATACCATCCAAAAAGACGAAAGAAACACTGGGCGTGTTTTGCAATGTCCAGCAAATGTTTATGCCGGGAATTGCTGTACAAAGCGCCTAGAGCTATTCGCACTGCTGGCGGGTATTTATAAAACACGTGGAAAAGTGTGGTAGTGCGTACTTTAAAATGGAAAATCCGGAATGATTCATTCATCGTTGAAAGTAAAAAAATATACCCTTTTGATCACGAATATCTACCGGTTGTAGTGATGAAAGACACTTTTTCGGAGACATCCTGTGTCATCCAGGAATTGCAAAAGTATTGCAAAAGTATTTACGGGTATTTTGATGACGTGTTAATCAAATAGCCTGGTTCAAATGGAAATCATATGTAATTGCCGCAATAAATGTCTTAAATGGTTTCCGATTACTTTATGTGGTCAACACTTGCGGTCATAGCTCGAGCGTGGCATTTATAGCAGTGTTTTTTATATGATGCTTTAACACGAAAAAATGAGAGCTATTATAATAAATATTTTAACTAGTTTTTCCTGATTTTCAGTTCCTACCGCTGCCAACAGGCAACACTCACAATCGTTACACTACAATACAAAGGGCAGAAAACACGTAACACGTGTTCAAAACCATTAACTTTTTATACACCAGACACATGTTCAATTTGTCAGAAAATAAATGGATGTTTAAAGTCTTTGAACACTATTTACTAAAGAACGCTTGTGTTCATTTAAAATCATTGTTCAACATTGTCAAATTTTATCATTTGTGTCCCAAACTGAACACATGAAAATATGCCTTAAGCTCGTGATTTAATTTGATAGAAGTTTATTTATGCATATCAACAATAAAAGGTATAATACACATACAATCAACATTGTTAAATAATATAAAACACATACATAAATACAATAATAACTGGGATACACAAATTGTTTGGACCCTTTATGGGCTTATTTCCAAAGGGGTCCTTTGTCATCAAAATACATTGCACATCATTATGCATACACATTGACACTCATTAACAGACTGCATTTTGATAGAGTTATTTGAAAGCAACATTACGACCTGAAGTAACGTCCTCTGATCAGCGGAATATTGACACATTATTGCTACTTCTTTGGTGTTGCTTACAAAGAGAAGAGAAATAAGAGATGATTCGGGTGTGTAACTAACGTATTTGTGTGACCAGTGCGTATATTTTTTTTCTAGTTGATCTAAAATTAAAGAGGGATGCTTGACCTTTCTTGTAGGTTGATTTAATGTAAATAGGATAGAATAGCTTTGGTTTCATTTGTTTGAAATGTATTCAGTTTAAACGTCAACTATTTATTGCATATAGCAGTTTTGACTGAAGTATCAACTACGATTTGATGTTACATTGACATCACAAATTTAAGTATTGTATGTGAAGACCTTTCCACGTTATAAAGTTAAAGTGTTTCAATACAATGACCCTGAAGAAAATATATGTTATCTTTTGCCAGGTTAATGGCAATGTGTCCACAAGCCTCACATGAATTTGACACAACGAAGAAAAACACTTGAAGCTCCACGTGTCGGCATCGATCTACAACTTCCGACTTATCAGGTCAGTTACCTACTTCAACTTGATCTTAGTTTCCGTATTGTGTAGATTGCGGTTGCTACTGTCGTCTTGTCTAAATGTCTTCCGTATCAAAATATTTGTCTTTTAAGAAGGAATATTCCGCTTACTCGAAAAATATACTATTTGATTGTATGTTGTATTGTGTTTGATTAAGAAGATTTGATTTACATGACCGTGACTGCAATCATTTGTCAAATTAATAGCAGTAAATGTGAAATTTACCAAGACAGTTTGATGTCATGAAGCAGACTTGCATGTTTAACATGATAATGATGCTAGTATTTAAAATTACCGAATCAGGCTTTAAATCCACAACAAGAAAACTCTGAAAAAAACCCACCTCAATTTTAATGTTCGAACGTTTTTGTTCAAACTTGGTATTCATGGAAGACCAGTAATTTTCTACAATATCTAGAAAAAAAACATGAAAAATGCCGATTTTTTACATTTCGATATCATGACGTCACACATTAATGGATGAACTTGAATATGGTTTCAGGGAAAAGGGGACTGATACCTATATATTGGTACCACATACAGGGGTCTGGGGACTCACTATAAAATTGAGAGAGTTGCATAAACCCCATATACAATATGTTTGTGAAAATCGCTCCATATTTACGAGGGTTAATGTTGATTCCTGAAGTAACTTAATGCCAAATCGTTATACTATCTATCTATTTCTCCAAAATTCCTTCTTTTTAACCAAACTGAATATTATATTTCACTAGCGTATGTGAAGTCGCACACATTCTAGGACGTAACAAAAGAGTAAATTAACCAAAATACAATTTAAAGCCCGAATTTAGTTTTATATGTGTTTTGTTGTTGTTTTAGCAAGTCATTATGCTTCAAGCCTATGCATCTTTTCAACCAGTACAAAGATCGTCAGAAATACTTGTGTATATAATATTATATCTGTTAATAAGTTATTATAATGTTATACATATTGTCCTGTTACAGTAACTATCACTGCATTTATATCAAAGCTTAATATGCACCACTGAGATTAACATATTTAAAATAATATACAACTACTACTACTAGAACTTGTAAGAAAATATATTTTGTTTTGAATAATCTTTCAATTGGTAATCCTATAAGCCGATTTAGATCAAAATACCGATATTTTGATTTCATTAAAATACATTGATCTTGATATGCCAATCTGA
>JXSR01S038857.1:114968-126740 GCA_000969725.1 Ophiothrix spiculata
GTTACAGTAACTATCACTGCATTTATATCAAAGCTTAATATGCACCACTGAGATTAACATATTTAAAATAATATACAACTACTATTACTAAAACTAGTAAGAAAGTATATGTTGTTTTGATTAATCTTTCAATTGGTAATCCTATAAGCCGATTTAGATCAAAATACCGATTTTTTGATTTAATTAAAATACATTGATCTTGATATGCCAATCTGAAAATATAATATCATGTTAAAAATGTATCAGTTAAATGACATTAAAGTTAAACATATTGAGAGGGAATTATAACTTGAAGAGTATCAATGCAGATAACGATAGCTTTAACCTTTCATATATCAACAACTGTTATATCGTATATTTCCGTTTGGTTTCTGAAATGACAGGACGAACAAATAGAACATTGAGAACGTGACATTTTTAACAACTAGATTTTATCAATTTTAGTGGAATTTGATTAAACTTTTGTCAGATATATAGTCAGACAATTGTTTTTGTTGTTTGTGTATCAGAAAAAAAGAAGATATAAAATCGAGCATATTAGAATATCTAGATTTCCGCTAAAAACAAAATTGATTTGAATATTGATGTCAACAATTTATCTCATTTTTTTTTTTGAATCTGTAAGAAGAGTTTTTGAAAACAACAAAAGATGAGTTGATAATATAGTCACGTTTTTCTTGATTCTTCTCAAGACAAAGTAAGATATAAATAACCGCGACTTATTAAAATTACTTTAATGGCGTCAAATCTTTTAATTTCAACAAAATATTTTGTAATTTCTTAATACCGTGTGTCAATGTTTTTTTTTTTTATATTAAAACAATCAATCAATAAAAAAGAACTTAACAAGTGCTTCGGGCAAAGAATCATTGGTAGATAAAAAATCAATTAAAATATCGGATTGAATCATCTTCGTCAACTAAGCAGTGATCTGAAAACTGCCATTAACTCTTGTTGCTAGACTTCTTTCAAGAAAATAAAAGAAAAACTCAAGGCAAGGAATTTTAAACGAGCAGATGTGAAATCAAGGATTGTTTCAACAAACTTTCAATTGTTGAATACGAAAAGTGCAATGAAAATGGTATACCTCGTGACTCAAATCGCTTAACCATTTCAAGTTATTTGTATTTCACCCAGGAGAGAATGTTAATGAAGACACGTAAAGATTACATGTTGGTTGACTTTTTATTCTCTATGCCTTCTACAATATTGAGTTCAGCCTTATAGTATATTACAGTCTGTTCTTCCCCCTCCCCCTTTTTGTTGATGTTATGTAGTGCATGCATTTAAATGACAATGATAGAGGTCATGCAAAGACCCATATCAAATGAATGTTTAAAATAATGCATTTCGGCTACCATTTCAGCTTCAAATATGCCTTCATGTAATGCACGTACCTTACAAGTTGTAGTGTATTTTTCTTAAGCTGGAGAATAGAAACTATGTACAAAACATCGAACTATGTTGGTTAAGATAATGAGACAATGAGTATATAGGAGATTTGGCATAATACAGCTATCTGACCATCTATGATCTGACCTATATTTTGAACACCGGGATCGAACTAATCTTAGTTCTATCTCAAACCCTATTTTAGAAGAACACGTCATTTTAAATCTGATTTCTAAACTGAGAGTATATATGAAATTGAAATTTTTACTGTTAACATCTACTAGGATGTCGAGGTTTATTATCAATGATCTGTATAGAATTTCGATCGATGCACGGTGTCTTTACCTTTCATTAAGAATGAAAAAACATTGATCATAATGATAACAAGGCAAGCAAAAGCAAAATAACCGGGTCGGTCGTGTCACCTTGTGGTATGTTTTCAGTTGTAGCCCAATAAATAGTACTTACACGATGCGGAAGGAGGACTATAATTTCAGGAGGACTACGATTACATTTACAACGGAAAGTGAAACAAGTAATGTCGAGTGAGCGGCACTTTACTTTTGTTACAATTAAAGTATCACTTAATAAAAATCAGCGTATATTGTCAAGCACTGAGTTCTGCAATGCAATTTACGTAAACTAACCAATACAATTTTAATGAGGACATTATCTGTGTCCCATATAAACAAAATTTGTAGTTATTCTAGGAAATGTACTCAGATAATTACTTGCTTGTTGAACTGCCTTCCGTATAAAAATACCATATCCCTCAATTAATTACAGAAATCATCATAAATATATATTACTTATACAGATTAATATATGCTCAAAGGATTAATAAAGTAAATTGTTGAATACCGCTACAAGAGCGTCTGTTTTACCGTCACATCAAAGAATCAAGAGCTTTTGATTGCAAGCATGAAATGTGCTCCAAGTGAGTAAGGTAATATAATCAACAGAGCAGTCTCACTTGCGTTCAGTGATGGTATGGTTTACTTATGCCGGTCTCCACAAAGGTGTTGATGATACAACTTCCAAGTCATAGTGAGGAAATTATCAAAGTATACATGGACTCAAATTTTTAAGTGCAAGAGAAATGAGTAAAGAGATCGAATTCTAATACGTCCTTTGCAATTTGCATCTCCTGACTTGGAAAGAAAATGCATTTATGAGAAAGTAGTAAGCAAGCTGATTTAGGTTATACCGGGTGTTAGAAACACATTTACTCTAACTCCAATAAAATCGTAAGCTTAATCGTTTGATGTAATGTGACAACCTCAATTTTGCTAACCCCCTCGATTTTGCTAAACCCCTTCCGAGCCAATGTGAATTGATGGGCCAAAATTGAGGTTATTATTTTTTTTTATTGGCCCATAAATTCACATTGGCTTGGACAGGGGTTTATATATAGCATTATATTAAATGATCAAGCTTATGATTTTGTTGAAGTTAGAGTTAATGTGTTTCTAACACCCGGTATTTAAAATCCAGTTGTCGGATTTAAGCAAATCAATACACTTAAATTTATTAATACAGTATTTAATAAGATTTATCAACTGCTTAGAAATTATTACCCCTACAGCTTATAACGTCAGAGGAGCTTGAACTTTACATTGTCTCTCAGACTAACATGTTTTAAAGAGGTTAATCGTCTTGTTGACTGATTCTTAAACGTTAATAAAGTTCATTGGTACGTAATATGCCTTAACTAAAAGCTAGTAGAGATTTATGTGGTTCGTTCAATGTGTTTTTCTAAAGCTTCTAGTCAAACAGCTAATCGTGTTAAATTGTGTGGAAGTGTGATGTAATGCGTCAGCTTCAACCTTGTATTTTGTTACAACACCTCAAGCCGTACTTTTCTTTTTCAGACAGATTCCTACTACATACAAACTAAATTGATAACAGTTAAAATTATAAATCACATTACCACTTAAGGTGGATTACAGTAAAATATAATACAGAAGGTTTCAAAATGAGGAAACATTGGATTTATTTTTAAATACTTGTGAATTTTTAAACAAAGATCCAAATTAAATACAAACTAAATTGATAACAGTTAAAATTATAAATCACATTACCACTTAAGGTGGATTACAGTAAAATATAATACAGAAGGTTTGAAAATGAGGAAACATTGGATTTATTTTTAAATACTTGTGAATTTTTAAACAAAGATCCAAATTAACTCTCATCTATAAAACCATGTACAAACATATTAATTTGATGTACTCAATTGTATACCTGTTTCGATAACTGTCAATGTAATTATGTATATGATTTGGAGTCCTTGAGTTACTATTTAGTTACTTTTTAATCGGTTACAAGTACTACTAGGATTAAAATAAAATAAATATTGCTCACAATATTTATCAATGAACATATCAAGATCACAGTGTGCGTTGGATTACTTTGATCCTTAGATCAGAGTCAAACTCAAAGTGAACATTCTCAATAGAGATTATGTTAGCTTTAACCTTTTCGTTAACAACATCTGTTATATAAAATATTCTTCACAGGGTTCATGAGCTTACAGTACAAACAAATAACACAACAAGAACATGATAGTTTATTTATTTTTAACATAGAGATTTTCTCAACTATGGTGAATTTATTAACATCTTCAGTCAGGTTATTGGTTTGGTTTGGTGTGATTGGTTAATCTAATCCTTTTAAAAAATATATTATCTCGGCGTGATTGTAAATAGTCTATAATATATATGAAAGCAGGTGATCTGTACAATTCAACACCGTTTCAAGTTTTCAAATCAAAACTTCCATTGCAACGTTATGAAGGCTTTTGTATCGTTATTTAATCGGTGTGTGTTTTATGTCACGGTACTTTTCACCTTGGCTCGAAACGAAAACATCCGATTTTAAACAATGACCTCACAAAAGATGTTCAGTTAGTAGTCTAATTAAAGGTCAAAATACCTATTATTTCATTTAATCAGATGAAATATTGCCAGTTTACGATATATCTTTTTTGAGTTTTAAATTGAAAACAACAACTAAACTAGCAATTCGTGCAAAGCATCATTTTATAAAAATTCCCTACATCTCTGATTGAAAAACATTGAATATACTACTTCCATTTAGCAGTGACCTGAAACCTATTCCCATGCAGCTTTTATCACTAGATTTAAAAACAAACATTTCTGACGAGGAGTTTTCACCGGGTCGATTTGTTGGAAAGAATGGCTTCCTCAAACCTGCACTTGTTGAATGCTAAATGTTAAGAACAAGTGGTAGAACTCGTAACTCAAAGCACTTAACTCGTTCACGTTATTTGTACTTCATTCAAGCAGAAGAGAATTTTAGTGAAGACACTTAAAAATGTAGGTAGACTTAAATGTTCGTTATAAGATATATACATGTTTAAATACTGATCCTACTTCATTGTTAGAAAGAAAAAAACTTGAAGTATTTGACTTCAACCTTTCATACATAAACTTGTTTTCATTAAAAAAAAAAAAAGACCAATCCTAACTTCAGTATGAAATGGTTAATACCTAAATGTAGACATTTTTGCAAGCGGGAGCAAATTAACTGAGTCAGTCGTCTTACTTGCCGCAAGTATTACATTATAACCCAATATGTAGTACTAACACGATGCAGCTTGACTGGAAGTTGAGCGAGTAATGCCGAGTGAGCGGCACTTTACCTTTCTTCGTAATTAAAGTTCCATAACTTAATTAAAATATATATATATATTGTCAAGCATCCATACCTATAATTTGCTTGAACTCAATACTGCAACATTATTTAGGGTATTGCTTGCGTCTTTTATGATGCGAAATTACCTGCCGGAGCGTACAAAGTAACACAGATAATTACTCGCAACATGTATAAAGTACCTCTGTAATAAACTTATAATGTAAACATTTTATATAAGTAACTCATCTAGGAAATGAAAAGATGTCCCATAGGTTTTTATCTAACTGAAATGTCATATATTTCATACAAGGTCTGGTTTTACGCTTATGTCGTAATCCTTTTCGATACATAACTGAGTCTTGAAATTATGTGATCACCAGCTGTAATCAAAGATCGCATACAGGGAAAATGTAAAAACAAAAGTCTTTGCACGGTGTCAACTATTCAATTTGGTACTCTGGCTAATTATGGTACAGAATGCAATTTTATTAACACCATAAATGAAATGTTGTTGTAGTCGGTGGCACTCATACGTCACTTTTATATGAGTACTATCCCCTGTAGCAAAACGTAAAGCAGCTTTTTTCCAAACAATTATCAAGTTAATACCATTCTTCCAATGAATCGTGATATCGCTGTTGCTGAAAGAAACCAAGGAAAAAATAAAGTCATGTCTAAGACTCGAGTTGTATGTGGTATATTAAAAAGTGATTGCTTTTTACGTGAAAGCCTGAAAGGAGCTTAAACTTTATAGACTAACAGGTTTTAAAGCAGGTAAATCGTTTGGCTGATTGAGTGCTAAACGTTTTACAAGTTCATTGGTAAGTAATATGCTTTAACCTAAGCTAGTAGAGATTCAACGTTTAGTGTGTTTGTCTATATCTTCTAGCTAAATAGCCTTATACTGTAAAATTGTGTGTAGTGATGTAATACGTCAGTTTTATTCTAGTATATCGTTACAACACCACAAGTCATTTTTGTACTCAAATTCATGATTCCTATATATTTGGCTTTAAGGTAATGTATTATTATCACATCGAAAAAATAAATGAACGGTTTTTAGGATTTAATTCCCGCTAAACATAAATTGCACTATGTTCTTTACAGTATAAAAATTGTCAAATAAAATAGAAGATTTGAAAGGAGGGAATTCAGGATGATTGTTTGTTGTTAAGTAGATGTTTTGTAAACAAAGATTTCAATTAACTCTCATGTATTTAACATGTACCGTTATTACGAAAAATATTCCACCTCTTTTACTAGTAAAGGCCTACCTATTCCGATAACTATCAATGTATATAATTTAGTTAAAATCAACTGCTATGATGTGAAGAAAGTATGTGTTGCTTAAAAGCATGGTTCAGATTTTTAATCGGATGCACATATGTGACCCGTCATATCGAAAGGTACCTTAAGGACGGCAAAATCAAAATGAATTTTTTGGTCTTATCTGAAAGCTGAGATTTTAAGCTTTGAAATGACACCTTACTTTTGGTTATTTGACGTTCGGTTGCAAAGTTACATCCAAATTGGCAAAAGGCATCGGGCTGATTCAGAAAACTATAGTTCTGAGAAACTCGAGTTTTGAAGTTTTTGTACTAAGAAAAACTTAATGGGGAAAGGATTTTTATATCGATTTTTAAAACGTTTGTCTTATGTTTTGGATGTTGAAACCTGATTAATATGATAGAATACACTTCAAAGGTAACATTTCTGATAAAATTAGAAATTCGACCTTGGACGTGATTTTTGATTATAATGCTCAGCTTCAATGGCCGTATCTCGTAATTTACTATGCCGGTATTAAGGTACCTTTAGATATGACGGGACACATATGCATATTAAACCATGTACTTGATGCATCCATTAGCATACATTGATCTCAATATGACTGAGTACCAATATATATAAAGATTAAAATACTAGTATGCTTTAATATGTATTCAGATGAACATATCTAGATCAAAATACGCATCCAATGACTTAATTATCATACATTGATCTCGATATATCATCTGGAAATATAGTATGACACTACAAAAATAATGTTTTTCCTTACATTTATAAGTAAAATATAATTATTCATTTGCATTTTCAAGAGTATTAATGAAGATTATAATATCTTTAACCTTTCTATATCAACGACTGTTATACAGTAATTATAGTATTAAAGTGTAATCAACAGGAGGAATTTTTTTACAGGAAATCTGTAAGTTTATCAACCTTAATTACACTTGTTAAATAGCAAATTTAAACAGCCGTTTAAGTAAAGGAACCCAATGATATCGCTTCAACACGAACTCTTTACTGCACGTTGGTGGGTAATACATGTATGTTATTAATAGTGCATTGATGAATCTGACGCTACGTTCAAAATGTTAAACGGACACGCATTTTGCAGAGATACTGAAGAAGATTCAATGACGCACATCAAATACCTGATGATCTTTTCAAATATCAATGCACAATCTTGACAACCAATGCCATTTATGAATTGATGAATCATGGCGCAACAATGTAGCAACAGGCACTGACATTTTGTTACAATTAGGTATCATCAGTCTCTTTTGTCTGTTATTTACGGATCCGTTCCACATCACCTCAAGCTATTAGTATACTATTAGCATATAAAATATTGTTTATAAGCTAAAGACCACGCAACTCTTCTTAACAGAAACAAGAAAAGGTTTGGAAGGTCCTGATCCCGATTATTCAATAAAATAACAACCGAAAGAGAAAAGCTTTTTTGAGAGATTTGAACATTACTTCAAGAGTCAACCCACAACTCCATATTTCACATTATACATTCAACAGACCATTGTTTTCTTGTTGTTTTATTTCCAAAGGCATTCCTATCATAACAATTGAAAGAGACAACATCATTTGTTACCAGTACGCACGTAAACTAAATATCGTACTTTGTTCGCCGTTAAAATTGGGTATCTCCACTTAAATGACTATAACTTTAGAATGCTTTGTCTGATTTCAACAGGATAAATTTTCTATGACAGCTAATGAAATATCACATCTCACACATGAACAATTTTGAAAAAGAATAACAGAAACTGGTTATCTAAAATCACTGATTAGATTACTCTTTATTTTGACTCACCCTGTATAACTTAGTCTACTTTGGGACAACAAAAACAAATAAAACAAAAATGTCGGTGAAACTCATTAAAACTTAAAATCATAAACCATGATTACGTGATTTGTGTATCAAATACTCTGAATGCAGTATTTTATCTTTTAAAATATAAAAAGTTTATATACGTTTTCAGCATTGCTTTTATCAATTCACATTTTTTATCAAATATACGTCAACATTTTTTATTTTGTACATATATCTAGTATTTCTTATGGTTGAAGATTGAATGCCTTCTATTGATTTCATAAAATCATAATTTTTTAATGTTTTAATACAGGTATTTTGAGTTAGCTTCGAGGAGCTTGATTGTAATTTCCAAATACATATTGGTAGGATTAATACTGGGTCTGAACACAGAAATACTAGGTCAACCTTGAATATGATTTTTAAAAATTCAGAATGATAGCAGTTGGTCGTCGACAGAAAATTCATTCAAGCAGCTGCTCTATAATTAAGAGTTCTATCCTCCCCGAGTGATTCAAAATCGTAGGATGGAGTTAAGTACTTAGAAGAGCCAAATATAATATGGTAATTGTCGTATTATCATCATTATAAACAATCTGTTTTCATCTCGAAGGCGAATCGGGCATTACATCATTTAGTTAAATAACCCACGTTTCTGATTGAAAATCAATTAGGACATTGAAATGCTCTTCTTCTATTAAGCAGTGACAAAATTTGTGTTATTAGATCAGGAAAATCACTACTCAAGACAAGGAATTTTAACGGGGTCGATATTCGAGGAAGATTGCCTACTCAGACTTGTACTTGTTGAATATTAAATGTTCAATACAAATTTCAGAATTCGAAACTCAAAGCACTTAACTTAAAGTTATTTGTACTTGAGGCAGGAAGAATTCTAATGAAGACACTAAAAGATTCAATACGGGTTGATTTTTATTCGTTATGCCTTCAACAAAAATGAGCTCAGCCTTGTATAGAAAATTGTATGTTTTATGTTTTTTAAATAACAGCAATATGGGTCGTGATCAAGACGACATAAAACAGATGTTTATAGGAATCGCCCATCATTTTGATTCTAAATTTCAGTTTTTCCCACACATGAAAGTTATTTTTTGGTGTTACTGGAACAAACGTAATTACTGTGATTGTTTTCTCAGAAACAAAGAAATGTTGAAATTAGAGACACAATTGTCCATCTCTGAATGTTTGTGGTTACCGGTAACTATAAATTCTAGCTAGAATAGCTATCTATCTAGGTTTAGACCAATGCCGGGTCAAATTCAATTCAATTTATATATTAGCTCAATGTGTGGTGAAAAACACAGGATAAAAGATGAACTTGTCTTATAATCCTACAGTGGAGTCACTTATTGACTTTTAAGTGTTCGTTCACTATTCAGAAGGTTCAAATTCATGATTCTGTATTTTTTTAAATTTTGTAAATCATGGAAAATCCCTTCAATATACTGTATTTAAATTCCATATTGCAAACTAAGGATTAGGAAAAATGACATTTGTTATACACATCTCACTTACCATCAACGCACTAATGTATCCGGGTAAAGACACCAACTCATAAATTGTTTGCCCTGTTTTGTTGCTGTGGCAAATTAGATTTTATCCCTTACTTTGTTTAATCATCAATCTGTATTTTAGATTTCTCGAGCATAAGCAAATTATCAATTGTTTAGCCTTTACTCTCTTAACTTTACGCTGTGTAACGTATAAAACAAGGTTAATCGTTATGTTGATTGATTGATTAATGAACATTTTGCAAGTTCATTGGTATTTAATTTACCTAAGCTAGAGATTTCTGTAGTACAATGAGCATTGTTTTTTACTAAAGCTTTTAGCTAATTAGCTATCGTGTAACATAACGTATAAGTGTGATCAATGTCTCAGTTCCATCCCAAATCTGTTCCGACACCTTGTGCTATACTTTCTGTTTGCAGGCAGTTTCCTATTGATTTGATGCTGATATCAGTAGTAAATGGGCCAAATCATAGTCGGCCTCCAAACAATTTTTTTCCTACCAAACATTTGGTCGGGACGTCCAAATGACGAGTGACTCCAAACAAAATAACTTCAACACCGGGTTCAGACCAAATAAAACTTCGCGCTAGATTGCACATGTTATATTGAATTGTCATATACATTGGACCAAATGTTTGTTACCCGTTTATAGTTAAAATTCGATGGCAAATATTTGGTGACGTCACGACCAAATTTTGGTAGGAAAAATTTTGTTTGGAGGCCGACTATGATTTGGCCCTAACTCTTTATGATGAACAAAGTGGTGATTTGTAATTTATTTTAAATATCCAACCACTGACATGGTATGAAATGACGGATCTTAAATCTGTAAGTTAACAAAATGAATTGTAATGGCCATCTGATTTTCCTACTATCCTTAAATCCTCTTTTCTTCGCTACTCACCAACACTCGAAATCTAAAATGAAGTATAATAACTTTCTTTTACAATGTTGAAGTTAAATTCACACGATTAGGTCAAATGTAAAATAACATTCAAATTCAGAGTGATTTTCATATTTTGTTTGTAAATTGTAATAATAATGCATCTTAACTATTCATCTATTCACACCTGTTACGGCTTGAATCTGTACAATTACCCCAGCTTGATTTTAAAGAACATACATTTTCTTGTAATTGCATTGTTTTGATTTATAATTAGAAGAAATGATCAAAATCAAAGCTTGTTTGTAATGACTTTATTAACATAATTGCTCTCGATATGACATCTGATCATAAGCTGATATGATGGTATTCCCACATTTAAAGTATAAAAAAATATTAATGAGAGAGGATGCAGATTAGGATAACTGTAACCCTTCAAATATCAATAATTCCTACATTATTCAAACCATAAACATGGTATTTCTAACAACAATCAATTTCCCTGAAAGTGAACAGAAAAATTAATACACAACTTCATGTCTTTTGTTTCTTTTACAAAAAATATTGAGCTTATGTAAAGATCGATTTATGAGGAAAACATCTGGAATCTTATGTTGCTTTTAGCCATATTTGATAGGTAATCAAGTTGGGTTTGAAATGAAGCTCCGAATGTGTTTATTTTTCCCATGCACTGGTAGGGGGAAACAACGGGGAAACAACACAAATGGGTCAAAAAACGAGATTTTTAGGTCAAATTGTATTTGACAACGCCTTGGTCTAGGTTGAGTTGAGTGGTCAGATGGAATGTTTATCTGTAATAGAGTAATGGGCAGGTGATTGAATGTCTTGGTCACGCTTGACTGTGCCAAGATAACGCTTGGAAGCAAAGCATAAAGTGATCCTTCAACGCCCCCTAATTTACCACACAAAAAAAAGGGTTGTGGTAAACGTGGAATGGTTCCCTGGCGGTAACTTGACATCTTTTAAGGTTTTAAGGTTTTGGTTATATTTCATAGGTAATCTAGCTGGGTTATGTTCCCAGCAACAATGAATTTTGGTTCCAATTTGACACATGGGAGAGAAACATATCATTCAGGGCAAGTATTTGCTACACATGTCGCCCGCCCGATTCGAACCCACGACGCTCAATGCCCGGTGATTCAGAGTTGAGGGCTTATACCGCTATGAGGCAGCG
>JXSR01S038858.1:2648-13421 GCA_000969725.1 Ophiothrix spiculata
GGGGGGGGGAGGTTCCTAGGGACACCCCTCTTAAAAAAAACACCCTTCCAGTATGAATTTTACATTGAAAGTCTGGTCAATGATAAAGCATGTAATAAGGACCAAAATACAGAAACAATTTTGAAAATCGGATGAATCGTTTCAAAATGGCGGCCAAAAAAACATGTTTTGTGTCGCATCAAAAACTTCAAAAACCATGTTCCCGAAGGAATTTTAGCATGAAATTGTGCTCAAATTTGCACATTGCAAGTACAATTACATTGCCAAAATTAAATTAGAAAAAAGTTATTTGGTTTCGATTTATGGGCAAAAAAAAATTAAACAGCGCCCTCGAAAAAATATCTTTATGCTAATTAGCACGAAAACGACTGAATTGTTTTTGCCACAGAGGGACCCGCTGCGTTAAGTTTGACAATTACATGGAGCGGCGATGTAAATTTTTTTCGCGTTTTCGTGCGAAAACCTGTGGTATAGGGCCCCTAGGAACCCCCCTTGGTCACTTAAGTGTTAAGGCTTCAAATGACATAAACACACAATGAAAGTTCAGCTAATTTGGAGGACGGTGCGACTGAATTCACAATCAAGGACCAAATGGTTTGACAGACCTGACGACATATAAATGCAATGAAACATGTTTGTTGAATTCATTTCATGAACAAATTCAGATTCAACCAACAACTGTATGCCTTTTACTGGATTGATTTGGCAAAAAAGAGTTGGTATAAACAACATGGAGAAAGATTACAGAGAGAGAAAGAAAAGAAGGAGAATGGAAGAACTCTATCAGCTGGCACTCTATGCAACAAGCAATCAGACTCTGCTACGAGATCCAGAGCATATCCTTTGTATTCTACAACATTGTGAACTGGTGGTTTTGTATTGTGTAAGAGACTAGAAATGATTGATTAGGATTGATTAAGGCTGAATCACTGCCTATTAATATATTTTTACATGAATATTCATCATAATTTAGATATTATTTTGGGCTAATTTTTTGCTAACACATAGACGAACATTGTAAATAAATTCATTTGAATATTCGGCAAGATTTAGTATGTTGTAATATGATCTCCCTCGTATGGTCATATTAGTTTATGTGCGTAAATCGGCTGCTTGTTGCATACTTCAAGATTTATACAGTATAGTACCAAGCATCAATAGCAGATTGGCATAAGAGACCATAAATGTCTATGCCACAGATCAAAAGAAATGAATTGACAGGTTCGAAAATGGATTCTTCATAAATTTGAAAACTTGTATTAATGACATAATGACATAAATTGAGTATCTTACTTGCAATGGCTTCCAGATTTGCACAGTGCCATCATCACTAGCCGTAACCACGCAGACGTTCTCTATCTTCACCTTGGATACTTTATCTAATTTTTTCTTTTGATGTTCTTCCTTCCATTCTTCTGTAGCCGTCATCGATGCCCAATTAGCGCTGGGATCATCATCATTACCATCATCATCAAAATCAAGATTAGAATCTAAGATAACAAAATATTTAATAATTATAATAAATAATTATACACAACATTTAAATACGCTATTCACCATAGTACCATAGCGCTGGTCATTATTATCACCGCCGTACAAGGGAATCGTCATAACCATTTCGCCTTAAACTAGGCCATTTGTAGCCATGGCCATTGGCGCAGACCTATTAGCACTTAGATTATAATATTCCCCCCTAAACAGCTGTATGATTTGATACAAGACTCTTAATAAACTCATTGTCTATTTTTCAAAAAGGATTGAAACTTATCATAATTGATTTTCTAATATATTATTTTGCTTTTTAACATTTAACTTGTATTTCTATTCTAAAATCTAAGAGAGAAAATATTTCTTTCTCCAATAGCAGGCTCATAATCTCCCATCACCATGGGCAAATATTTTGCACCATTGCTAGAATAAAGTGCAGAAACCATTTATTTTATGTCAGAAAATAACCTCATATGTGAAAGTAGTTATCATTAGAAGAATGATGTTCACATCGCTTTTGTGAGATTTTGGCCAGAAATTATGCTCCGGGAGCAGTATCTAATACATGGTCTGGGATCATGGTCTGGGAGCATGTTTAAATATAGTCTTGCAAAATGGCATTGATAAAGTAGCAAGTAACTAGATGTATCTAATACATGCTCCTCTAGTTACTTGCTTCTTTATCAATGCCATTTTGCAAGACAATATTTAAACATGCTCCTGGAGCATGCATTAGATACTGCTCCAGGAACAGCTGCTCAAGGAGCTTAATTTCGGGCCAAAATCTCACAAAAGCGTTCACATCACTTATGATGTGTATCATCAGTGCCAGTGCCACACAACTTGCAGGGTTCCTAGCCAATCAGGGAAATCAGTGATAATTATTGAACTGTTTTCCAGTCAGGGGAAAGTCAGGGAATTTGATTAAAATCCCTCAAAATCAGGGGAAAGTCAGGGAATTTTGATTTGCCCAAAAATCGAAAGTAGTCAAACAGTCTCATTTCCGCCACCCCTCCCGTGTCAGGTCTCTGTAATTCTGAGTTGATATTTGTAGTCGTAGGATTTGAAAAGATAACCTGTTAACCAGAACTCAACCAATGCCTGGAACTACCTACTTTATATGATGCTCTCATCCAACCTAAAGGTCAACATAAACCAAGAGAGCAAACTCCGCCAGTTCACCTTAGGAGTTCTCCTGATGAGGATGTGTGTTTCTCACATCGAAATATTGAGGTAAATATTTCACTATCTCTTTGTGTTGAAAGGCTGTTAAAACTATATTTGCTGTTTTCAACCAACACGTATGAACATTCATTTGGAAACCTGTTTTTGTGTTTGTAAAAACAATTATCATGGAATTTTGATTCCTCATCAAGGAAAAGTAAAGAAAAAATCAGAGGATTTTGTTTTCTTAAAATGTTGGAAATTTGAGTCATGTAGCTGAAGATAATAGATGGTTTCTAACAGTGTTTCCGCTAAGGGCGCAACGAGTTTCTGAAAATGTGTGAGAAAGATATTATTCGAGCTTTATTGAGCCAATTATGAGCCACAGCTCATGATTTTGGGGCAAGCACCTGTTAAACTTTCTCAAACTTGCTCGAATTGGCGCAAGCTCAAAAACCTTAGCGGAAACACTGGTTTCTATCGAAAAATATCTTATCAGGTATGTTTTAAGTGATGTTGAATTTCATCGTTCTAATATTATTTGTTTATATAACATAAAAATATTCCTGACATAATATTAAAATTTAAAAGTAATACAGCAAGACCAGGCAGAAAATCTTAACTGGTCCACAATTTCTCTAAAAGTTACCATGGTCCACTGAGATGATGTCATTCCATAGGATTTTATAGAAACTTTTTGGATCACATGAAAAATATCGGGGAGTATTGTGTGTCATGTGATTTAGTTTTGTCCAATCAAGTGACTGGAATAGCTTTACACGCATTATATTATAAGAACTATTGCAAAGCAGCCATGAAATAAATGCCCCAATCATGGAATCACCAATTCATACTGCATTCCTATTTTGTGGTGAAAAAAACATGTATATACTATACCAACCTTGAAAGTCCTGCACCTGAACAAACATGTCGCAGTCATTAACTCTCTGAGAGTGCCCATATAAGGTGGTGATTTTACCAAAACACAAGTGTATACCAACCTTGGAAGTCCTGCGCCTGGACAAACATGTCGCAGTCGTTGACTCTCTGAGAGTGCCCATATAAGGTTGTGATTTTACCAAAATAAGAGTATATACCAACCTTGGAAGTCCTGCGCCTGGACAAACATGTCGCAGTCATAGACTCTCTGAGAGTGCCCATATAAGGTGGTGATTTTACCAAAATAAGAGTATATACCAACCTTGGAAGTCCTGCGCCTGGACAAACATGTCACAGTCATTGGCTCTCTGAGAGTGCCCATATAAGGTGGTGATTTAAAAAAATAAGAGTATATACCAACCTTGGAAGTCCTGCGCCTGGACAAACATGTCGCAGTCGTTGACTCTCTGAGAGTGCCCATATAAGGTGGTGATTTCGATTCCCTTGTGAGACCACACTTTGACAGTTCCATCAAAACAAGCTGACACAACACAACCATACTGTTGGGGAAAATACAAGATGGGTAAGCATTCAATTGCAAGTCAAATAGTGCATTCCTATCTGTGATCATGGCTGAAGGCCAAAAAAAAAATGTTTTGTTGCCCTCAGCGACCGACCCTATTCAAAAATTAAAAAAAAAAAAAAAAAAAAAAAATAGGGTTGGGAAAGTTTTTTTTTTTTTGAGAAAATATTTTGAAATAGTGGAAAACGCACCCAAATTTCATAATTTAGGTGCTTTTTAAAAAAATCATTTAAAAAAAAATATTTTATACCGACCGACTTATTTTTCAGAAATTAAACTTGAGGGCAACAAAACAATTTTTTTCCTTGGCCTAATGCCTTTAAATAGTACATTCTTGACAGAGTTTGACTTGTAGTAATGGTAGGGCTGAGAGTAATGCAACAAATGTAGGGTCAGATGCATATGACAAATTCCTATATGTGATCATGGCTAATACCTTTAAATAATAAATTCTTGACAGAGTTTGACTTGTAATAATGGTAGGGCAGAGAATAATGTAACAAATGTAGGGGCATATGACAAACCAGAGTCGAGGGCCACACACTCCTTTTTTTATGCCTCACTATATGTTTACGGCAATTCAGCAGTCAACTGACATTTGTTGGCGGGTCGGATTTCACCTGTGGGTCGCCACTTGAGAAGCCCTTATATAGATCCATTCTGACTCAACCGTACCCGTAAGTATGATCTCTGACAAAGCAGTGAATTTAACATTTAAACAAATGACATTTGTAGTGAAGAGCATTTAATGATAAAAAATCCTCCATAATATGTACAATTCTGTATCACACGATCAATCACTTAGAAATATTTCTTAAAGCACACATTTATTCACAGTATGATCAAGTAATCCATCAAAAATGCTTCTTAAAAGGCATATACTGAACGTCCGTTTTTTTTACTACACCCCAACTGCAGTGCAGTGTGTTATTTTTTACACTGAAAATTTTGCTGCCAAAAAATGCTGTTACGTAAAAAATATATTTTAATTTGAAATGTGTCAACATGTATGTAGTAAGGTGGAGCAAAGAAAATTTTGATACATCGGTTCATTTATCGCACTGCACTGCAGTTGCATCAATCAATCAATCAATCAATCAATCATCAATCAATCAATCAATCAGTCAATACTTACAGCAAATGCCACTGCATTGATAGCTGTAGTGTGGCCAACAAAGTGGTACTTCATCTTCTGTGTTTTCATATCCCAGAGTTTGAGAGTGAAATCGTTGGATGCAGTCACCTACAAAATAAACAAAATGGCTGCCTTATGTAATATTTATTTAAAGGGACTGGCCTAGATTCTTCCCACTAATTTTTTACCTGCATATTTTTTTACTTGAATCGATAGAACATGTTTATAGTAATATAACCTACAAGTGGTTTTCCATAATTTTGAGGAATATTGGAGAAAATTGCAATTCTTTACCTACTTTAATTTTTGTCGCTGGCGACAAAAAGTGGTGTGAAAACAGTGTTTCTAGTTTAAAAACTGATCAAAATCTTGTTTCTACACTTGTGATGGCCAAAAAAATTATTTTTGATGAAATTGTTTCTCTTTTAATATGTTTTTAATTATTTCCATGAGCTTTGTTTGATCCTTTATCTAGTAAATCCATTTTGAGGTACAAAAGTTAGGATTTAGGAAACACACCACCATCAAAGAATGATATATTGCAAATTAATTATCTCTCAATTTGAGCCATTTGAGGGTAAATTTTTACACTTTTTTGGATTTTGCTATACTTTTAAGCTTTGTTTAGAGTATTTCCATAAATATTAAATACTAGGTGGAATCTAGGCTAGTCCCTTGAAATCTTATCACTAGAGTGTGAAAATTGCAAAAAAATGTCACTGTCTTATGTCAGTGGTTCTACTGACCAAAGACTGGTGATTATACAGTGTGCAATCCAAATTTATAACAAATGGCAGCTATTGCAGATACGACTTTCTTGCACTCACATAACAAAATATGAGTGAAATTCATGATTCATCTACTTGTAAATTATCATGAATTGTGGGAACATTAAGGTTCGTATGCACAAAAGAGGTTCAAGAGTTAGACAAGATTTAAATTAGACCTGGTTTAAGTCAAATTTTGTATTACAGCTAAATATATTTTCTTCAACCAATATTTTCATATTTTGTGTTGTCTGTAACATTTTTGGTTGAACCTTCCATATTTTAAAGATTTTGCATTTTAAAGATTTTGCATTTCAAAAATGCTTCAAAAGGATCTTTTATGGCAGTAGTAATTTTGACTTAGTCCCGGTCCAACTTTAAACCAGGTTTAAGTCTTAAACCTTTTGTGCATACGGACCATAAGGTTCAAATTTCTGCAAAAGTAAGGTTGTTTCAAAGTAGCTGTCGCAGTTGAAGCTTGTAGCTGCGTCAGTCGATCAAACATTTATAAGTTCGAGCTGTCGTGATGTAGCACAGCACATTTGCATAATTTCACGAGTCTGTGGCGAGTAAAGTTAAAGTTATTCCAACTAAAAAAGTTTGATTGCAATTTTCATCAAATGTGTCGTCGCCAATAGACTACAACATAAATGTTGAATACATTTGCCAAACAAAAACTAGACGAATGTAAAATGATAAAACAAAGCAAGGGACATCAAATTCACAGTAAGTTTAAGGTTTATTTAGTGGGGTTTAAACTTTCGGTTTGGTCCAGGTCAACCATACAGATATACATGGAATGGTCAGGGTTCAATGGGTTAAAAGGATACTGGGTCATTCATCTTTAAAGCTTGCTTCAAACCAAAATGATTTATTTTACCCATATACCTGCCCTTAAATAGACCTACCAGATAGTCGTCATTTTCCGACCAAACACAGGCATTAATCCAGTCTTTATGACATCCATGCATGGACACAATAGGCTCATGCGGGCCTCCAGCTTGCAAAGTGTCTTGCTCAGTACTCCACACAAATATGCTCTGGAAAAATGAATGTATAGATAACATGATCACTTAGAAAGAAAATCTGTTATATATCCGGCATCTGTGTTTCTGCTACGGCTGTATGGCACATCATTGGTGCAAGTGCCTGGAAAATTGGCGCAACAGGTTTCTGAAAATGGGCGAGAAATATGATTGTGATTTTGCCACAAGCACCGCTTCCATTTAATTGGAAAAAAATGTTAGCAGTTAAAGCCACCATAAAGGTAAAGCTACCATTCCACATGGCTATGAGAACTCATTAAAACCATTGAATCAAGTATACACATGACATTTATCACAACAAACAAACAAACAACAAAAAACCACTTGCCATTAATTCTCAAACAACAAATCTCAAACAAGTTCCTATTTCAAAATTTGTTTGTTTCAAAATATAAACTTGACAATATGAACATGATTTATTATTTTCAATGGTAATTGCACATATCAAAAACATGCGCTCATGACACACACAGAAAAAGAAACCCGTATCCAATCATCCAATTCAAGTACTGATTTTCTGAATGTACATTGCCTTCATACCAGCATATCAGATAAGGTTACAAAGACTTTGACAATGCTTTAGTTATAGAATGAGATGGTTTATCAAACTTTAAGAGTTAAGATACATATTGTTTGTCTGATGGCAAATAGTTGAATATGACGAGTAGATATGGTATGCCAAGAAGTTTTAATTTGCAGAATTCAAAGATTTATTTCTATTTCTGCTATTCACATTATTTCACTAGCAAAATTTATTACTTACAAGCACAAAAATAACATACACTCAATTTCAGAAAGAATTGTTATGCAAACAAGTTAGTGTAGGGGAGTATTTCCTTAAAAGTAAAAGTTGAAATTGGTATTTGTCACCATGGTTAAAACCTTTAGGAGGACATAAAAACCGGACCTCTTCAAAACTTTGTACGTATTTGCGACAAGTACTTACTGCATCTCGGCTTCCGACAACAAGCTTGGTGCCTTGCTGGTTGAGATCTGCACAGCTAACGGTTCCGTTACATTTGGCATACATAAGGGCTTCAACTCTGGGAGCAGGAGACCTAGAAGTAAACAAAAATACATGTAGGTCAACTATATAAATTGTAATCATTATGTAGCATTTTTGGTTTGCAACATAGATTTATGGGAGTGCTAAGGATTAATTTCACTAACGTTAACATGAACTTGTAAATACATCATTAGATTGAAACCCTTCGTTGACTAACAAGCATCTTTTGACTCTAGGCTCTATTCACACATATTAGTCATAATAACAATAATAAATTAGCATTTATATAGCGCTCTACAAAGAACACAGTGCTTTACACAGGAAACCAAAATAATACATAAAAGAAAACAGAAAATAAGTTTTCAGGAAACAAAAATGTCTTAAGTTGCTGTTTGAAAACAGAGATGGATGACGCCTCTCTGATGCTACAAGGAAGCTGGTTCCAAAGCCTTGGCCCGCACACTTGAAAAGCCTTGTCACCAGCTTGACGTTTATGACTACTGTCTAGTTACGTGTGATTCGTGAGCGGCTCTAGAACGAGTCAACTTAGCAATTGCATTCACACATGAATAAGACTTGTGCAATAACACTAATGGCTTGTGAGTGAGTAACTTGAAATCGCTCTAAGTCACGAGTGAGACACTTTTAATTGCTCGCTCACGAGCCGATTCCAAGTGTGTATACACACTTGGAATCGGCTCGTGAGCGAGACACCCATAACGTGAGTGACTTGAAATCGCTTTAAGTCACGAGTGAGACACTTTCTAATTGCTTAAACACTTGGAATCGGCTCGTGAGCGAGACACCCATAACGTGAGTGACTTGAAATCGCTTTAAGTCACGAGTGAGACACTTTCTAATTGCTTACACACTTGGAATCGGCTTGTGAGCGGCTCATGAGCAGGAAAATGTGATGACTCACGCCGAAAAGGGGGACTTTGTGACAGAACACTTTTTAAGAAACCGATGAAAATATGAAGCAAAAAATAAAGAAAATAATAAGAATTTTCAGCAGATTTTCTATTGTAAAATTTGATCTCCATGATCAATTTCAAGGTGTCATTTTAAAGCTTAAAAACTGCCGTAACAAATATGAGCAATACTGTGATCAGGGGTGTGAGAGATGATAAAAAGAGCTGGAAAGAAAAAAGCTGAAAATAGTGACAAAATGCCAAAAACAGGCTGAAAATGAAAGAAAAAGCTCAATTTAGGACTCTTTTAAAAGCTGAACTATCGCACCCGGCCCTGTGTGCTACCAAAATCTCAAAAAGTTTGACAAAATATTGAGGAAATTGGAATAAAAGCTACTGAAGGGATAGGAACAAAACTGAGGACTTGATGCAGATGTTGGATGTGGAAGAAGCAGTGGACAGTTTGGCGAAGGCGAATAGTGTGCGCTGGTAAGGGCATGTGCTGAGGAAGGATGAAGGACATGTTCTTAGAAGGGCCCTTGATTTTGTGGTGGATGGTTTGAGGAGGAGAGGGCGACCAAAAAAGACTTGGAGGATGCAGGTGGAGGAAGAGAAGGGTTGGGTTGGGGAGGGAGGACGCATTGAAATGGGTGCGGTGGAGGAAGGGAGTGAAGACGGTTTCCGCAAGTGTGAGGTGAATCCGGCCACCCCCGTGATGGGGATAAAACCGGATTTAAAATATTGGCTTACTACTACCACTACTGAAGCAATTCTCTTACTTTCTGTTGGTCTTCAGTTCATATGGCAGCCTCCATAGATGGATTGAATTGTCAACAAACGTCACAGCTATCAGGCGGTTGACATGGCTATAAGTCACACTAGTTACTGCGTTGCTAGGCGATTCCATCAATGACATCACAATGTTGCCATTTTCAGATAACAACTGCAGCGAAAAATCAAAGGAGAACAACATAAAGTACATCACTAAAGTTTCATCATCTCAAGTGGTCTGATGGAACATGCACGACTAATCTGCCCACACAGTAAAAACACAGTATGTGCATTTATAAGACATGGCAGATACTTCCTTTTAACATGCAATTTCAATTAATCCATTTCAATACTAGAAAGTTGTATGTAGATATGTTTGATATAGCAGATACTGTCTTAAGTTATGAAAGAGACTTGGTGGTCTGCTCATTTGTGCAGAATTTCTCCAAGAGAAAAGGAAGTAATTTGCAATATATCTGCAATAGATGTAAATTACTTTGTTATACACATTGTCTGAAGATCGCCTCAGCGTGAAACTTTAAGTTACAACTTCGTTCCAAGAGATTTTAGTATATAAAAATACTTAGATAGATTTTGAATTTTAGCTCTATTTGAAAGAAAAAAACACACCTCGAAATAAACATATATATATCACACTATCAAAGAACATCATAAGATCGACTGGGATGGCGTGTGCAAACTTAACAAAGAAGACTGATATCGTAGAGGGGTGCGAGAAACCATCCATATTTGGAGATCCGGCAGCGACCTCAACAGAGACCGAGGGCGCCATGATCTTCCAGTTTACAACAAACTTTTAGCACGTGACTAAAACCAATCATATGGATCAATCTGGTCAAGAAGCTAGCTATTCAAGCGGAATAATCTCTTCAGTGGCTAAAGAAGACTTGTGGAAGCACGTCACAGACTATTCACAAACATATTTTGTTTGTTAAACTATGTAACTGGGGTCTGATTACCTCTACGATGTTGACTGAAACTAATTTGCATACCTCTCTACGG
>JXSR01S038861.1:13088-29716 GCA_000969725.1 Ophiothrix spiculata
CTTCATAATGGATTTTGAGTTTAATTTTCCCGTACAGGCATATCATCTGGCTTCTCCCCATCATTCGGATTTTGAGATTAATTTTCCCGTAGCCTTAAACCTGGCTCACCCATCCCGTATGTTGTACATGAAAACACAAAATAGTTTGTTGGTTGGTGTACGACTCTCAATCCTGTATATCATCATAATCGCCAGTGTTTCCGGTAAGGATTTTTCAGTTGCGTCAATTTCGGTTGGGCAGGAAAGTGACATAACTATTGTCGCACGGTGGGGGTCCCGGGGCTTGCCTAAGGGCCTCGATGGGGTCCAGGGTAATACCCTGGCAGGGGTCCAGGGGGCGGAGCCCCCGGAAACTCCTAGAAGTTTTAGTGTTTTCAGAGAGTGTTAGAGTGCTCTTGACTGGCTCGCGAAAGAACTATTTTCAGATGATCTAAACTTCAACTTTAGATGATTTAGTTTCTTTTTCAAAGTTTATGAAAAATTATAAATAGCAATGAGGCTTTGATTTTGCAAGTTAAATAATAGTTGTACCAAATTTATTTAGTATTCAGTACTTAGTAGAAAAACATGAACAAACTGTAAATTCCAACAGATTTATGTCTTAGTGATAATGGAGCGGAACCATATAGCATGTCTCTACCCAATAGGCACCGGGACGCTGGGGAAGTCGCCGCGAATTTTGTTAAAAAGGCGCAACGTGTTGTAAATTCCGCTGAAATCCACTAGATCGCTGTTAATCGGCAAACAGGTTATCTATCTCGCCAAATTTGTTGGCGATTTTAGAAATTTGCGGTCAATTTGGGCCATTTGTCGACTATTTTAGATATTTGTCGCTATTAGAGGAATTTGACGCCGATTTCAAGAATATGTCGGCAATTAAACGACCTTTTCGGTGGTTTAAGACATTTGAGGTCGTTGTTAGGCGTTTTTGCGCGATTTTAGAAATTTGCGGTCGATTTGGGCCATTGGTCGACTATCTTAGAAATTTTGTTGAAGGAACTTGACGCCGTTTTCAAGAATTTGTCAGCGATTAAACGACCTTTTTCCGTGATATAAGGAATTTGTCAACGATTTATGGAATTTTTGCGCGATTTTTAAAATTTATCGCGATCTTGCATAATATTTCAAGTACCCCCGAGCGTCATGGGGGCTCCTAATTATGTCATTGCCTTGATTCTGTGACTTGCCCTGAACGTCTCAATGCATTTTATAGGCTTGACGATGCTTCTAAAATCACGTCATAAAATTTAAATACAATTTCACAAAATCGATTACATGGTAATCATCGCAATTAGTGCAAGTTATGAAATGACCTGTTTTAAGGTTCATTTTTCACTTAATTCATTTATTTGTTCTTAAGGAAGTATGAAATTTAATATTTGAGAGACACCATGACACTATGAAATAAATTGATTGGAGCATATGGTCATAAAATATTAACCCTATATTTTTTCTTCCGGTTATGCTCTGCGCCAATTATTGTGCCCGCTGCGCCAATGGCGCGCCAGACGTCCTTAGCGGAAAAACTGGTTATCCCTCCCGTATTTCCAATTTATTTTATCACTATATATACACCTGTCACCTGGATTTGCCTAAAAACGACTGACATCATTTTAAGCTCAAAAATAGTCTGAAAATGTTTGTGCTCTTTTATTGGGCCACCCGTTGATCCATGATTTTCGATAAATTAAACCCTATTTTCATCCCCGTGTTTTCCTTAATCTTGCATGTGAATTTTGCTCCGTTTAGATCAAAATTTACGGAGCTAGTTCAATTTCTACTCTTCATTATTCCCATCCCACTTGAATTTACTGTGTAATGCTAAACATGCTAAAAAACCGTCAGCATTGCCGCTTACCGTGCGTTGCTATCGCGTGCATCACGCAATGTCCTTGGATGCATTTTGTTTACTCGCATAGATAGTAACGACTGACGTCATTTTCTAGCTCTCAAAAATGGTCTGAAAATACAGTTTTTTTGCAGCAATCGGTGGACAGTTTTTGACCAAATAACGTTCATGTCACTCTCCATGTTTTCCTTAATTTTTCCTATAAATTCGCAGAGCTTAGGCCGAAAAAAAAAATTGTTTGTTTGTCCATAACGGCCTCTGAAAAGGTAGGGTCGGTAGGTCGTCTTTTTTTTTTTCCCTTGTAATAAATGTACATGAAACTCACCCTTAAAGAATGGAAAAATTGAACAAGAAATAAAATTAACTTACGAGAACAATATACTGCTGATTCTTAAGAGGTTTCTACATTGGTAAATTTATACAGTTCATGTCAATTCATATCATATTTTACGATTTGAAGACTTTCTCTGTGAATTTTTGTATCTTTTTGTATGAAAAATCCTATAATAAGAGTTGGAAAATAAACAAAAACTTTATAAAGCACACGGTTGGGCCAGATTTTGACGGTCGGTCGGGCGAGGACAAACAAACAATTTTTTTTTTTGGCCTTATTGCGAACACCGTCACACACATACCCACAACATTTCCCCCAATTATAGTAAGATTATAGTTGTTAAATAAAGACGATTGACTCATATTAAAGTTAATCAATGTACAATGACCAATTAATCAATAAAAACAATCAATAAGCATGCGTTTTACTTCCTTTTATGGTGGTTTATCCATGTAAATTGCAATATGTCCTATTCTTTTCATGTACAAACGCAAGGAAGTAACTTTTCAGCTTGTGAATTTTTGACTTTCTGGTGACTTACACAAGATCTACTTGGCGGGAAGATATTTGTGTGTAAGTCATTATTAAGCATAAAACAGCATTTCGTAAAGAATGTCAGTGATTATATCACTTACTCGCTTTCTTGTTCAAATTCAAGTCATGGTAGGGCAGAATAGCAAATTTGCCATTATTTTATTGTAAGCTTAATAAGACAATGTACTTCTTCTACTTCTACGCTTATTCTCATCAAAGCCTTTTCAGCATCGAGATGAGCTCTCTGGTCCTAGAGAGATGATATACTTTTGACGGTATAGTGACTATGCACTCTGGTCCTAGAGTAGATGACGTATTTTTGACATACGGTCACGGTTGCCGGGGAAGGTTCCCCTACTCTTATTTCGAACGGCCGTAGCCTAGCCCGTGACGTTCTTTTACATCCGACAGTGTGTCAGGAACACTTCAGACATGTAAGACAATTAATACAAACCCTGTCTTTCGACTGGTCCTGTAGTTCAAGCCTTGCGTGTGTGGTCAAAAGGAAAGATGCAGATATGAAAACTTTCTGCAGGTCTATGAAAAATCTGATTCCAAAAGGTTGCATTTTGATTTTATTTGGAAACGGACTCAACTTCAAGCCAGATTTCTCCCGGCTACCTGGCCTTCTCCTGAACAAGGCTCAACAGCATGCAGCATCAGAATATCTCGGGAAGTATGGAATTACTATATCTAAATATCCAGATTCAATTGAAACAACAAATATGGTGCAAAAATGGAGCAAAAACATGCAGGGATCATTTGTCATTCGTGTTGGATACGCCAGTTCCAATGTTGTTTATGACGAGCTGTCACAAATCATTTGATCACGGGCTTTCTATAACGCCCAATTTTAATTGGACAAGAAAGTTTAATGGGGGTAATTCCAATTTCTGATGTATAACAGAGGCAAAATGTGTAAATGGGGGTAATTCCAATTTCTACAACAGAGGCAAAATGAGTAAATTTTCGAAAATCACATCATTCAAGATAAGAAAATTATTGTTCTTTCAATGACAGAGGTGTGTCATGTTCCTTTTATGACAAGGATTCCTGACAAGTGTTCATTGCAGTTCAATAGTTGGTAGAAATAGGGGGTCTTTCGGTGAGAGCGAGTGAAAAAGCGGGGTTTGCTTTGTGGCACATGGCACATAACACAGCCCCAGGTGGTCACACCAGCATTACAATTTTAGGAGAGGCGAGGAAACGAGTGGAAATAAGGATTTTAATGAGGGAAGGATACTAAAAAAAATGGTAGGTGTACAAGTGCAGTGTGCTGCACAAATTTTCCAATAGGCCCCTATATTAAGGAACTGATTTTCTACCAAATTAGGATCTCATCCAGGGGGGGGGGGGTAACTGGGTATTCTGACTGGGTAACCACCCTAGTTATCAAAAAGGTAAGACCTGGACCCATGACCTGGACAGGTCTCGAGACTTGCAATATAGGGTATCAAAATCGACCTGGTACAAGTCTCACATAGACCTCAAATTTGCTTTTCTAAGTCCCTGATATGATATCAAACTTAAAAAGAATTGTTAAATTAATGACAATAGTGCCTTAAATTGATAATTAAAGTGTTTCATATACCTAAAAACACCTCTTATAAGTGGTGCAAATGGTGTACTTTACATTTTACCTATGATTTTCTGTAATAATTATTTCATTACATTTGCGAACAGTCTCAGATAGGGTATTCATTTGAATAGGTATGGTCTGGGATAGGGTATCCACTCATATTTGCCAATTTTTGTCTCACATAGGGTCACCTTTGGAACTCGGGCCCGGAACTCGTGGTGGGAAGGCGGTCCTACGTGAGACCAAAAATTGGCAAAAATTAGTAAAATTATAACCTATCTGAGACTATGTTTAATGCACCATACCTGTTCAAAATAACATGCTTTTCTAGGTCCATACACAAATATGACAAAAATAATTATTACAACAAATTCAGAAAATTTAAGTGTACACCGTTTGAACAATTTTAAGATGTGTTACTAGGTTATTTTAAACATTTTCATTGGGAATGTAGACACCATAATCATCAATTCATCCATTCTAAGTTTGATACCCTAACAGAAACTGACAAACTAAAATTGATACCATAATGTTGCAAAACTGAGCTTCCAAAGCACAGGGTTGATTTTGATACCTAATATTGCAGGTCTCGAGACCTGGATCAGGTCTCACATTATTTGGCACGCAGTAGGTTACCCAGTCAAAATACCCAGTTACTCCCCCAGACAAAAATTGGCATCTTTAGAACAAAGCTTGAAATTGTGGTCTTAGGGAGTGGAAGAGGTGGCTTGAAAAGGGGTTTTGACCATTACACATATACTAGTACCTGTATGTGACCTTTGACCTCAACTAATGAAGGTTACCATATCTTCCATTATACGTATACCAAGTTTAAGTCCATTCTGGCACCAATACTTCCATTGAGGCTAATTTAATATTTTCTTAATACAACTTGACCTTAATACTTGTAAAAGTTGGTCAAATGTAATTTCAAGGTCACTGCCCTTACTCTTATAACCTTTGACCCCACTTTGCTCGGGGTATGTCCTGGTTTTACAAACCACAAGGATGGGAAACCCCCTACAAAAATAAAGAAGAAAGAAAAGTGAAATTTTCCCTTTATTTTTGATAATTTAAATGTGAAAAATTATAAAAATTGCGCGCTTCGCACAGATTTTCAGATATTATGTCAATTTTCAGTAAAAATTTGTCATTTTCGCACAAATTTCAAGCTGAAATTAGCCAATTTAACAGATTTTATTTTCGCATGCGCATAATTTTCCTCAGACCATTTTGGATCAAAAAAATTTTTGATTAAAAAAAATTACCAGTCTCCCCATGAAATGTTAACCTTCCGCCGCCACTGATGGCAAAGATATGTCCATCTCTTGTATATGAGGTAATCCACTAGTTAAATCAGTTACCTTTCAATGGGTAATTTCCTGACCAAGGCAAAAGTACCACTTGGAATTAAATAAAATAACATCTCTGGATCATTTCAAACGTACGTGATTAGAACCCGGTCCAATCTTTAATTTATCCCCAGATATCTATCTACTAGGTGCCCCTAGAAATGCTACATTGTTTGCAAAAAACTATAGCAGTTTTAGAAACTTAGCTTTGCACAAATTTAAATATATTCCTCTTAGTAGATGCTCGTAAATCAGCATTTATAACCAAAGAAAGATACATATGTCTGAAACATATTTAATCAAAATGAAACAAAATATAGCATGCATGCTAATATTTAGTTTGCTTAACAGCCAAAGTTTTTTAGCATAGACCAGTTTTGAGACACCTGGTACTGTGCACACCAATTTTTTTCGCGCTCAGTAATTTTTGCGCATTTGGTGCGTTTTAATTTTTGTGCTATGTATACCACTTTTCACGCTACATTTATTATTGACCGCGAAATGCGCAAAAATGAATGTAGTGAGAAATATACCACTTATACAGTACTTCAAATAAGATGACAAAATCAAGGTTGGACATTGCTATTACTTTTATTCAAAGCCAGCTGGCCAAGTAACTTTCAATGTTATTTGCCTGACAAGAAAATGAAATTCACCAACCAAAATTTTAACACCTTGAAAAGTCATGTAGGTAACTTTCTACTTGTAAGCACCAAAATAAATTTACTTGTACCATGACTTGTAACCACCTCAAACAAAATCGCCCAGCATTGGCTGTCGGGCAGGTGCCAATGTCCAGCCCTGCACAAAATAAATGCATTCTGTAAAGAACACTCTCAATTCTGTTTTCAAGTACAAACTTGATGTCCACTTTATTTCTGCATTTTTGTTTTCCATTATACACGTATGTAGCATTGATTTGGTATACAAATTATTTACATAAATTCATTTTATAGGATGACAACAAATTATTGCGACATGTCGACATGAAAAATCTTCAGATTTCAAAAAAGACTTCAGTCGAACTGACATGTCAAGAGCTAGGCAAATTTTTAACGGTAAAACTTTCCTTAAGCATCACAGATGCAGACAAATTTACAGAAAATTCAATTTTACAGTGGATATTGATGAAGTCAATCATGAAAATTGGTAAAATCCATAGCAAAATATAGTAGCTTACAACCTCCAGGAGGTCTAGACCTGGATACCTAATTTGCATGTGAAAAAACCAGGGGATCTCCTGCAGACCTGGAGGTCTCCCGGAGCATGAATGGTCCAGGATATAGCTGGATACTATTAGAGACTACAGTGGAACCTCGTTAACACAAAATCTGTTAACACAAAAACCCTGATAACACAAAATGTTTGTTGGGTCCCAAGTATTGATTTCCTATGTGAAATCAGTTGGATAACACAAAATCCTGATAACCCAAACTAAATTCTTTGGCCCCAGAGATGTTGTGTTAACGAGATTCCACTGTACTTAAGGCTGGTGTAGACCTTTAAATGGCATAAATGGTTTTTGTACTCTAACTCTAAAACTAATTATATAATCTTTATAAAAGTATACATTTTTAGAAGCGGATTTTTACACTGAACATGATGATGATATCAGTTTGTGACCAAAAATTCCAATTTTGGTAAAAAATGCCAAAAACCATATTTTTTACCCCAAAATTTCTGGAAAGCCTAACTAAAATTTGCATTTGTGAAATGTTGAACTTTTTTGCTTTTTAGAATCTAGAAACAAATGTCTAGGAACGGTTTTCTCAATTTTTTCATCTTATTTTTTGAAAAAATGCCAAAAATAGGTAAAAAAATGTAAACAAATCCCACCGCTGCCACCAAAATGGCAATTTTAGGCCTATTTTTGCCATTTTCTCAAAAAATGAGATGAAAATCAGAAATTTGAGAAAACCGTTCCTAGACATTTCTTTCTAAATTCCAAAAAGCGAAAAAGTTCATAATTTCACGAATGCAAATTTTAGTTAGGCTTTCCAGAAATTTTTGGGCCAAAAATGACGATTTTTGGCATTTTTTGCCAAAATCGAAATTTTTGGTCAAAACCGATATCACCATTATGTTTAGGGTAAAAATTCCCTTCTTAAAATGTATACTTTTATATATTCTATGCAATTAGTTTGAGAGTTAGAGTACAAAAACCATTTATGCTAGTTGAAGGTCTACCCCAGCCTTAAAATTGCCTAGAAAAGTTCCAGGAGCCCTCCTGGAACCTTTTCTTTTTGCTATGGGAAATTCATATTAAAGGGGCAATTCATGATCCACATTTCATCCTCAAGGTCACCTCTATCAAAATCGACTTTAAACAGAAGCAAAAATTATCGCTAGATATCTCTAAAAATATGCTATTTTTTCAAAATATTAAATTTCACTTAGACCGGGACTAACTTTAGTCCTGTCTGCATATGGACCTCAATGTTTACATATAGGCTCTAAAACTAGTAAAAACAAGGTAGCCCTCAGAGAAGTTATACTGAAAATCTCGTACAGGGAATCGGAACTCAGAACGAGGCCAAGTATGGTAAATACAATACTTGCTCTCGCTCTGAGTTCCGTTCCCCGTCCGATTCTGTGGATTTACCCCATCAACGGCGGGAGTATGTCAATTATAGATATGGTCTATAAAACATTGTTACAAAGATTGCATTCAATGCAATTTTGATGAAACCATCACCACTGCTTATTTTTCCCATACCGGGTACCGATCAACTTGGCGTTTCCCATCAGAGTGGGTTGTTGTGACTTCCAGAAAGCTCACAGGTTTTTCGTCTTGATTCAGCTGACCATGCGCCGGCGATCCATATGTGGGAATACCATGTACAAGCCTTTGGGTGGTATATGATGATCCTGGCGACTGGGTATGTGAGTCTTGTGCTAAAGTTCTTGCAAGATCTTCAATTGCCTGCATTTCAGATGAAACCACAATTTCTTGATTTGTGATTGTCTGGTTATAGGCAGATGTTGTTGGGATGTCTCTACTGCTACTCGCATAGTCATGTAACGCTGTCGGTTGTCCATATGCTTCATCCACTTGTAACTCAACTTTGACTGGGAGATGATGTAATGATTGAGACGATGAAGCTTGCTGCATAGAATCTGATGCTAATGACTGTGCTATGTTCTCAAGTTGTCGTGCGGCTGTCACGACCTCTTCATCAAAGTTTCGCTGTGCGGCTTTTTTTCTACACATTGTTTGCTTTGGTTCGAAATCTCCCTTCTTCTTCTTCTTGTACTTCTTTCTTTTAAGACCAAGTCGCTTCATCATAGCTTTTCTTTTTTCATAACTTTTTTTGAAACTAGCTCTTCTCTTTTCCTCCCTCGAAGCTATCAATTCCGGTGTAAGTGGCACAGGGGGTCTTCCACGTTTTGCCCCGGTTGCTTTCGACTTATACACCCTTTTCTTTCTTGGCTTTCTCTCTCTTGGTTTTCTTACCTTGGGACCAGCATTAATGATCTTCCTTGCCTCTTCTACCTTTGCAAATTCCTCCGCCTCTGCCAGCTCTCTGTGTTCCTCTCGGAAATGTTTGCTCCTCTCATTATAAGTCTTGAATCTGACATTACAACCCTCAGCTTTGCAATTGAGAGGCTTGCCACCCATATGTACGACAACATGGTGGTATGTAAGCTCTGATGGTTTAGTAAAACCATCACCACATATGGTGCAAATAATGTCTTTATTTTGCTCTGAATGCTTTAGCACCTTATGGTTTCTTAGCGTGTCTCTTGTTGTTGCCTGGTAACCACAAATATCACACTTGAATTTTTCATGGATCCCATCTCTGTGAATAACTTGATGTCGCGCCAAACTTTTCAAAGTTTTCACTGGTTGGTTACAAGCATCACAGAAGTACTTGTATGGCTTTTTCTTCCTAGTTCTACCACCTGCTTTCTGGTGTGTTTCATAATGCCGCCTCATTTCTGATGGATATTTACTTTTAAATTTACACTTTCTACATTTTCTGAATGGCATATTTTCTTCGCCAATGTTGTGCTTTATAAACCGATGGTTTCTTAGTTCAGATTTGTAATGTCCTTTGTAGTCACAGAGCTCACAGGGGTGTTTTCCCTCTGTGTGATTTGAATTCATATGTCCTTGCAACAACCTCTTTCGATTAAATGTCTTTTGGCAAATATCACAAGTATAGGTCTCATTCTTATGGCCCTGCATATGGTACATAAACCCACTGAGAGTTTGATATATTCTACCACAGACGTTGCATGTTCTTGTCAATTTCCCATAAGACCTGTCCTTCTTTTTACCACAATATAACTGCTGGTGCCTTTCAAGTCTCTTCTGCCCTTTACATGGTTTGCCACATGCTTCACAGAGGATTGGTGCAACATGAAGACGTATGTTATGATACGCCACCTCTTTTCTTGTGCCAACAAAATCACAGTGCTCGCACTGGATCTTCAGTTCAACATCTTGATCATGTATTTTTTTCATATGCGACACAAAACCAGGCTCTGTTATAGCCATAAAATTGCATTCTTGACACTGAAGAACTGGTTTATCATGAACTTCATCCTCTAACTCGCGTTCATCAATATCGTCCAGGACCCGACCATAAGTAGCATGATCAGGGAGTATCTCTGGTACCACCTTGTCTAATCTCCTCTCCTTTTTCATCATGTCAGAGAGACGCTTTCTTCTGCAATGTCTGACTGGTCTCGTTGATGTCCTCCCGCCTTGCACCTCTTCATTCTGACCTTCTTTTGCTACACCAGCTTCGTCTTCTTCATTTTCACTATCGCTATACATACTCTTCACATGTTCAGGGTGGTCCCGCGCTTTGTGTTTTTTGAAACTGAACGCTGTCTGAGTTTTGAAGCTACACTTACTACATTCATAGGTAGTATCATCCATTTGATCAGCAACATCAGCCAGCAAAGATATGTTGGATGTAGTAGCATTATCTGCTTTCCGTTCTTCTTCTTTCTTATTAATTTCTGCGACATCTTTAGCTGTCAAATTGTTATCTGCCATCCATCTCTTAGTGTGATTCATACGCTGGTGTTGCCTTAATCCATTTTCACTTGCACACAAACGTCTACAATACTTGCACATTACTGTTTTCTTCTTATCAGGTTTGAAAGGCATTTCAAGTTTTTGAGGTGCTTTCTTGCTTCTTTTACTCTTCCCTCGAGTACGTCGGACAGTGCCATCACCTTCATCAACTACTTCATCTTCACTGCTATTGCTGCTGGCTGATTCCACAGCTCGCTTTTCACGCTTCTCAAAAAGGGAGTACTTCTCACCTAAGTGCCTTGCCATTATCCTTTGATCACGATCGCCAAACGTATCATGCTTCCAGCAATGATGAACAAGCATGCTTCCTAATTGTGTGAAGTACGTATTGCAACCGGGGACTGGGCATAGCCAGGGAGGTTCTGAATTGGGGTCTAATCCAATCTTCTTCCATGCCTCGTAGCGGGAAAGACTAAATCTCTTTTTCACTACAGGTGTATAGTCTCTAGGATATGTTCTAGGTAGGGGAGAAGGGTCTGTCTCTACAATTCCACCTTGTGATTTTGCAACTGATCTTGTAGTTGGTCTCCTTGCTTCAGCTACCTTGGCTGTTGCTACTTCTGATGGTATATCTTCCTCAGCAGTTCCAGCATTCACTGTATTTTCACTGTTACTACTATTTTCTTCTTTGTTAGCTTCAGCAGCAATCGCTGTGTTTTCACTGTTGCCACCACTTTCTTCTTTGTCCCTTTTTTCTGCTTCTGCCCTTAGTCTTTCCTCCTTCATTTGTTTTCTGCGCAACATAGTTGGACATTTGTAATACCGTTCTCTCTTTAGTCTCCTAAGCTCAAATTTAGTCAGTTTTTTCCTTTTTGGGTTTGTCCTCTGTACATTCGGATTCTGTTTAGGTTTTACTTCATTAATATCTCGATTATCAACAATCTCATCATCACTCTCTTCTTTCTTTCTTCGTTTCTTGGATTTCTTTCCAGATTCCTGGGAAGCACTTTCTGTTTCAATCTCCTGATTCAAATTTCCATCATTTTCATGTAGGCTTTCCTCATCCCCATCTTTAGATGGCAAACACTCCTTAGAAGAGACTTTTTTGTGGGGGTAATTTCTGATCATTGGAGTAGAGCTGCGCTTGACAAATCTAGGACTCCTTCTAGTTGCCCAAGAGTCTGGTGATACCTGAGTTTCTTCTGTGTTGTTTATCATATCACTTTCAACCTCTTCACCTCCACGATCATCATCGTCATCATCATCTTCAAACCCTCCATAATCATCATCACCATCATCATCATCATCATTAGTGTTATCCATCTGATTATCATCACTACTCTGCCTTCCCTCTCTCTGGTCTGTTGCACCAGATTCTACTGCTACAGATTGTTCACTACTTGGTGGTATTTCGGTTGATGTCCTGGCATTTGTAGAAACATGCTCAAGTTCAACCCCTAGTTCTAAATTACCACCAATGGACTGATTTCTCAGCTTTCTCTCAAAAATGTTCTGAATATTTTTGACTCTATCTTGAACAGATTCTTCTACTTCATTATCACCATCCTCGTCTGCCCTAGTTGATGAATCAGTGTTATTCCCTAAGGGCATCCATCTATGAAAATTTCTCATGTGTTCCACAATTGTCGTTTTCACTGTTGAATAATAATTGGGGCAGAGTTTGCATCTATAAATTTGGAACATGAACACATCAATGTTGTTTATCATTGCAGGAAAGTCCCTGGTGGCTCTCTCTTCCCTGGCCAAGTCACACATATCTCCAGGTTGTAGAGGATTCATTAGACCTTTGTTGGGCGTTTTTGCCGATTTGTTTGCAGCCTTGGGGCTATTATGTCCAGTTAATCCACTTTTCTTTACTGTCTGCTGAGCTGATTTCTTTGGCTTTATCCTGGCAGCTGATTGATCTAGACCTAGTGGGTCTTCATCTGCTGGTAGCTGATGAGCTGGCGGACGGTTTTGTTGAGAAACTACTGGCTGGGGGACCTCTTTTTCTATAAATTCTTTTTTGATAGACACAGTACTCACATTGCGAGTACTCAATCTCTGCAATTGGCGTTCTGCAATAGCCCTCTTTGACATGTGCTCAGAACTCGACGTCGGAACATTTTGTTGATTACTAACTTCACTAACTGGCTGATTTCTAGATTTCTCTCTTTGACGAGCTTCCAAATTTCGTAAAACTTTCAACAATTTGTCAGTTTTTGACAAATCATTTTTATTAGACTCACTACGTTTTTCAATGCTCAATCCCCTTGAAACAGACTCTGAATCTGCACTGCTTTCACTGGCAATGAGCCCTGCAATTGCTTGTTGAGTTTCATCTGTTGGTAATGGAATCGACTGCAATTTTTGTTTCTTCTTACTTTTTGGCCAGTTTCCAATTCTCTTAGATGGAGATGTGGACATGGCGATTTGAGAAATTTGTTGTTGCCGGGAAGTAGCTTGTGGCTGTACCACTTGCGCCTTGGACGATCCCCCTTGCTGTTCGGAAGGATTTGCTTCAATGATAGCTGTAAGACCTGGTTTGCCATCTGGTCGTGTTACCTTGGCAAATTTTAAGCACAGTTGTGGCCCTGTAGTTGTTTGTTTTAAAGGTACAGTCTTGCCTGTCAATAAGCTAGTACCTTGTACTGGAGTCTGTCCAGATGCTCCCTGTGCTGCTGGTGCTACCGTCTGGTTCTGCTGGATTCGCCTTGGAGTCTGCAGAGTTTTCAACAGAGAACTGCCATAGATAGTGCCAACTCTCTTTAACGTTAGAGATTTTGTTGTTGATGCAGAAGCCTGCTTTTCATCTTGCCGGGTCTTCATCTTATCTGTAATAATGCAGAAATGTAAAAAAAATAAGAACTATAATAAATGTATGATTGATCTCATTCTTGTTATTTGTGACTAACAAGCCAAAATAATGTTGTGGATAGAGCTCATAAACTGGGTCATATTGCTATTTCTTTCCCTATCTTTTTAATTAATGTGTATAGAATGCATTGAGTGCATGGCAAACATCCTGACCTTTAAAAAGACACCTTGCTTTTGGTTTAATATTGGATGTTCAATTGCAAAGTTACATCCAAATTTGTAAAAGGAATCGGACTGATCTGGAAAACTATAGTTCTGGGATAATCAAGGTTAAAGTTTTTGTACTGAGTAAAATGTTAATGGAGAGGGAATTCTATCATGTTTTGTAACACATTTTTCTTATGCTTTGGATGTTGGAACCTTAAGGTACCGTTCGATATGATGGGTCACATATTAGGACTATGGTCCTAGAACTTGAGAACACTCTGTTGTTTTTTAAACACTTTTACACATATAAGGACAATAGTTTGATGATGAAAAATTGACATCTCATTGAAAATTTGTTAAGAAAAGTACTAGTCAAAAATTATGAAAGATAAACAATTAATTCAAGATCACAACATATTGAAACTACAAAGCACAAAAACGAAATGCATGATAACATTGATCTGCAAGACAAACTTCAATCAAATCTAAATTATGAAGGACAAGTGAGAACCTGTTGAGGAATTTTTATAAAAAGAACCAGTTAATAATCCATTATGAGACAATACATTACAGTGCACTTAGTATCAAACACCGTCCATCGAAAATCACAGTGCTATGTAGGTACGCACACGTCTGATGCAAACAGCTTTACTCGATTTCGAATATCTCATGTTTGAATAGGGGTGCACGTTTTTCCAATAAACGTTAAATTAACAAATCGTGGGTGTCATGTCAGAAATAACTAAGAAATGATCTTGCTATGGAATCATGTGACTTTAACATCCATTGTTTTTACAGACTTTAAAGGTCAATATCTGCTTTAAAAAAACAATCCCGACCAACCAACCTGACTAAAATTTTTCCCAAAAAAGGCAACACAACAATTATTTGTTTGCCTTATAGACAGTGGCGTACGCAAAGTGGGGGCTTGGGGTAAGGTAAGGGGCAACCTACTTTTGTGTGAATCTGTTGGGAAGGGGCAAGCTTCAGAAAGGCTCTTTTCAAAGCCAACACAATCTAAAAGAGGTGATCTGCTTTTAACACTGTTGGCAAGGGGCAGCCTTCATTGAATGGCTCATGCGAGTCATCAGTGGGAAGTGACAGCCCACATGTCTTTATAATAATATTTGTCCTGAAGAAGTCAGAGTAGTATTCCTGACGAAAGCTTGACAGTTCAAAACTTGTCCGACGCCGAACCCGTTAAAATCTACCAATTGTTATGAATTCCCGTTGTAAAAGCCTTTCTCAAAAAAAAAGAAAAAACACTCTCCCACGATCATCAAAATCTAACGCCTAAGGCCTATTTCACCAATGTCTAAATCCATTTCAAATGCCGAACTTCATCGCAAAAGTGAGAGATCATCATAAATTTGTCAAAAAACAATCATCAAAAAAACAATTTCACTAAGATTTCCCATGAAAAAAAACCAGCACAAAGCATTTGCGATGATTTCGTTTATGATGAATATATTCCGGGTGCTTATGAGCATCCGCAAAAACATTCTTCGCAAATGGAAGTCATCGCAAATGCTTGATATCACATGATTTTACTTGCGCCATATTTTGATGAGATCGCAAATTTGCGATAGGCTTGTCCATGAAGATTAAAAGTCAAAAGATGTTAGTGAAATGGAAAAGTCATCAGAAACGATTCTAGTTTGCTAGAGATTTTGCAATCATCGCAAAAAATAATGTTAGTGAAATAGTCCCCTGATCTTTGAACTTGAGTAGACCGACAAAGTGTCAACCGAAAGTGTATACTAAATGGTTACAGACACCCACCCCCCCCCCCCCCCCCCCCCCCATCTCCAAAAAAAACCAGTCGGACATAAAGTCTTTTCTAATTACATCAAGCAACCTTAAAATCTTACCTTAATTATCTTGATGATTCCAAATAACTTTCCACAAGAAATCACACAAGACAAGGATATAACTCTGAAAAAACAAGAACGATTACAATAAATTATTTTAATTTATCATTTGATAAAGCTATAATGTGAAGAAATATACTGCACAGGTCACAGAGGCACAATTACTCTTTCTGTACTGCATTCCAAATTGAGAACCCTAGAACCAGAAGGGGGTTAAGTCACATTGAGTACAAACTGAGAAAATGGCACAAACATCATATCATTTGTGTTGTCTTGAATGGTATTGCTGTATCTCCCAGTGACTCTTACGCATGCTCTGATCATCAAATTACTACAAAACTTGTACAGAATGTAGAAATGAGAATTTTGTAGCAGGAAATTGACACAACTCAATTTTCAAGATTTTGTGACTTAACCCCCTTTTAGTTCTAGGGTCCTCAATTTGAGTAAATGTCTAGCCCTACATTGTATGCATTCATTTGCCATTCATTACAGGGCTAGAAATTCATTCATTGCTGCGAGAATCTTATTGGATTCTAAAAAATCTACTGGAGAACCTTTGCAAGAATCTTTGGATTCTTTACATTCATACACAATGTGTTTGTCTCATTTTACGAGAATCTGACTCGATTCTTGCATAATCTTTTTGGGGAGAATCTCTGCGAGAATGGATTCTCGCCGAATTTCTAAGCCTGCATTATGTATCTTATTATGACACAAAGTAACAGTGTGTGCAATCTATGATTTAAAAAGTATGGCAAAAACCTGGATTTGGCACACCCATGGTTCTAGATGTGTGCATCCATGTAGAATGCATGGACATTGGACAAATAGTAAAAAGATGCCATAAACCTGATGGATATTTTGTATAGAGTAACTCTTCATTTTGCCATTTATCAAAATTGTCATGTCAAATAAAAAATTGAAACTTCAATATGCATACTGATAATAATCAAATCACTGTCATCAATTTAGGCCAAATAAAAAGAGTTTGTCGCACAGGTGCCGAGCACATACAGGTGATCTGGGGAAAAAATATTGCAGTAATTTTTTTAATTCAAGATTTTTGTTATTTTGATTAACTTATTTTTTTCT
>JXSR01S038864.1:0-18988 GCA_000969725.1 Ophiothrix spiculata
ATAATTGGTGTGATATAAAACGAGTAACTGAGTAGCTTTTATATAAAGATTACCCTTTGCACAGTCCTCATTTTGCAAATTTACTCTTCTGTGCTGCTTTCGTTGAAATTTATGGATGCACAATTAAGGCTGCGAGTAACAGTAAATGCAGCATACAGCGTGCATATTTGAGTTCGAGATGTAGGGTCTCCCTAAAAATAGTGGATCCGTGCAAAGTGCAAATGATTTTCCAAACTCTGCAGCGACTTCATTTTTCAGACAACAAAATGTGTATCTGGTTATGGTCTGATTATTTTTATTGTCTTTATCTTTTCCCTTTGGTTGATGAGAAACAGTTGATATAGATTTTTTTTAAATCAAAGTTTGGAATTATTGCTTGGCCACAACATAGTTGTTTGCCATCACCACACAAAAACAAGGAGACAAAACCCAATTAAAAGCTAGACTTGATAGCAGGGCTTCAAACAGTGACCTATTACCAGGCACACCTTGCATTATTCAAATCATTAACTTTCCTACAAATTAAATCTGTATGGTTCATGTGTGCCGAGAATACAATGAGAATGAAAATGGACTGCGTGCAACCAGTTAAACGCTAAAACTAGTTAAACGCTAAAAGCAGTTAAATGCTGGACTTGATAGCATAGCTTTAAGCAGTGACCTATTACCAGGGTAGTACACATGAACACCTTGTATTATTCAATTGATTATTTACTCAAGATTGGATGCCATGCCGGATGCATAATCTTGGTTTCATATCATCTACTGTCTTTCATCATTATCAAGTAATAAATAATAAGCCACAACAATTTTAAGGTAGTTTTGATATGCATTAATTGGATGAATTATAATCAAGAAGGTGTGAGAGAGGGGAAAAGGTAGCATGGAATATTAAAAATTTCCTAACAAACCAGGCATGACTTCCATTCAGCAATAAAATATCCTTCTATTGTTTGTGGATTTAATTCGTGAACGTGTCGAACATAGCGATCACGCAGTCATTATCCACGCAAGCGTGCATTTTCAACATGAAATCGGTCTACATTAAGTACCCTCACGACTTTAAATATGTGTTCACAAATTACTGCCGCAAACAATAGTTTGATATGTCATTATAATAAATTTCAGAGCAAATTAATTCCACTATTGTTAATTTGTTTTCCACACCTGCCTCAGAAAAGTTCACTTTTACTCATCGACTTCCAAGGAGTAATGCAGAAATGCTGAGGTGTAAGGGTCAACCACTTCACCACTGAGACTTCCAACTATGTCATTTAGATATTGTTCCCTTTCTCATCCAATGGTTCACTCTCCTCAGGATTGACACATTATGCAAGCAAATATACCTGCTGTATTGTAAGGCAATCGTGCCATCTGTGCTAATCTAATATTTGTGACAACTGATGGTTTTATTTTCAATGCGTTTTATGGAAAAGCTTTTACAAATGACATTACACAAGCTCTTTAACTTTGATGCATTTAGACAGATAATACTGGCCAAGTAAGGTAGATAGTTATGGTGTTACAGTTCCAGTGATTGATGATTTATTATTTCAGGGCAATTATGTGATTTGGGTGACTATGTAAAAATATCGTGATTTTTGTGATTGCTGATGTATTATTTCAAGGTGATATTATTGTTTGGACAAATATGTAAAAATATTTTGATTTGTGAGGTTCATTTTACTATTTGGGGCCAGTTTGAAATTTGGTACCACTCAGAGACCATGAAAGGGAAGTTTTGATATTTGGGACCACTTTTAACTATTTCTTTGTGCAAGTTTCTGCAAATTCTGTTTGATTGGTAAAAACAACATTTTAGTACTTCACCAATTCACAAAATTGAGTAACTGATATAGGTTTTTTTAACTTAAAAATTTCAAGTTTACTACTACACATGATGGCTTCATGGAATAGTTACCTTTCTGAGCCCATGGCTTCGGAATGCAAGCAGCGCCCTCTGTAGTTGACCTAATTCTTCTGTAGTTTTCTGTTCTCTTTCTATATATTTCTCATTACTGGCTTTCTGTGTTTTCTTCTGAAGTTTGCGCACCTCACTGCGACATTTGTCAAGAGCCTGTGAAAAGAAAACAAAATTAATGCATAAGTACAGGTCACTACCTGGGGGGAAAACAAGGAGAAAGTCTAGAAATGGAAAATTAAAAAGATTCAGCCTCTAAGGTAAAAGAGTATGGATATACCCTAACATGTCACAGTCCAACAAAATCCAACAAGCAAAAATCAAGAAATTCAAAGTCCAAATACGTCACAGACGGGGATACAGATACGGTAGCTTGCCATAGGTGGACATGGGATCGGGATGCCAGAGATCGGGGTTCAAATCCCACGGGAAATGGGAATTTTTTGTATGAGGTATTCGGACTTAGATAGTTTTAAGCGTTTGGGAGTTAAAGTTATGAAGTTCTATAAGTGCATAGTAGGCATGCTACCATAATGGTAACACGTCACAGTACAACAAAATCCAACAAGCAAAAATCAAGAAATTTGCCTAAGTCCAAATACGTCACAGACAGGGAATACTCAACACTTAATCAAGGGGAACTTACATACAACATTATCGTGAAATTGGACCAGGCAAATTTATACCAAAAAAACCCAAAACAATTTGGTAACGCATGATTTATGTTCTAGATTACTGATTGTAATGAAACAAACTTTATGTTTAAATTTATTTCATGGACTATGAACTGCGACATGTATTGTGCTTCTTAGTACCTGCTAAAGTAAAATCTAAACATTCAGAGATTGTAAGGTTTTTTTCTCGGATACGCGATACATTGTAAAAATCAAATTATCAGTGTCATCTGTTGGAGTTTTTAAACCAGTAACGAATGTTGACAATAAATGGACTACATCCATTACATCCCAAACATTGATTGATGGGCCCATGCCCCTTGAGATCTTGTACGGGGATTTTGATTTATCAGGATGGCATAGCAAGGGACTAGGAACAGGTAGGCTGGATGTCCTTAAAAGTTTGGAATAAAAGATGGCACGGTAAGGGAAACAGATTATCCGCATGTTCGGAAAGTTTGTCTAGTGGATTTTGATGTGTTGCAATGGCAATGGAACAGGTTGTCTAGACGTCCCAATAGTTTGTCTGGGGAATTTTTATCGTGGTACTTTTATTAATAAAATTAAATTTTCCTTGCGTCAATCAAATATGGCATTTTTCACGAGAGAATGTACCAATACCATAGCAGACTATTTTAAGCCAAATCGTTTAATATGGAGGGTATTAATATCTATCAAAAACAAACCCAATAAGCTTATAAAATCAAAAGTCATGGGTGAAAGGGAGCGCTCCATTTTTAACACTTTATAGTATTGCTTTAATTAAAAAAACTAACAACTTCCCCGCTAGTGCCCCACCCCCTAATTCCTTATTATATGTCAAATTCATGACGAGTTCCCAGCCCCCCAACCACGCATACAGTCGGGGCTATTTACAAGTGATGCGAGTCCCTGCCAAAGTTCCCAACATGTTTCCCGGCTGATTATTTCATAATCATTGCCCAACTGAACGATGTAGTCGCTATGTCTCTTCTATTTCTACTTCTATTCTCGCCGACTTCCCTGCACGCCCCGAGTACCCGGGGGCCGGGATTACAATTACAGTTGACAAATGCATTACTTACATCTGATTTGGACTTGTTCTCAGTGAGGTAGGTTTTCTGTGCTTGTAGTATCGATTTGTATTCAAATTCTAATTTACTTTCCACTGGAGTTAACACTTCTTTTCTTAATGTGTGTACCTGCAGAAAAGAAATGCAAAAACATATAAGAAAACATTAGGATATGGTTTAAAAATCAAGTATATAATAAAATGTCATCTTATCATATGTCTAAAGCAATCAGCCTGAAAAGTAAAGACATTTTTAAGACTTTGATTGTGATTCTTTCTCCAAATCAGTGACTTAGCACTAACTAATTATAAGTTCTATAATGTCGATAGGTATTAACATTTACCTCTATGCATCTAATTTACAGTAAATTTGAACTTCTTAATTTTATTGAAAATAATGAATTGTGCCTTTTAAGGAGACAAAAGGATAGAACCTGAAAATATAGAACCTTTTTTTATCAAAATCCGTTTTTGAAAGACACTTTCATATTTTCTCTTTAATTGCATCAAGAAATTCAGATAACCATTTGATGTTTTTATTTAAATCATATTTGATTGATTTTTGCTCAAGCAACTCCTTCAATATTGAAATCCATTGAATCTGTCTCTACCACTTTTCAATCAATTCACACAATTCCGCTACAGTGACAGAGATAAATGTTATACCAAGTCTGACAACATGGTGAAAGGCATCCCCTTCAATCATCAGGACAATTACTTTTTCATCGTCTCGGCTGTCAAAACCAATCAACCAACAACCGCTGTCGATGGAGTGACCAACACCACATCACTCAATTAGTATCTACCTGGGTGATGATCAGCCTTAGAGAAGACAAGATATCAGTTGCCATGGGAACATAATCTAACCCAATTTTTATGTTATGATATCCACTTTGTAAAAACAGCTAGTGATGCATTATAGTCAAGTTGATTGCCTAGTGTTTTAAGGAAGCCCATGTATAATAACCCTTTCTTTTCGATATTCCAGACTAAAATAGGAAATAAACTTCCATAAGTCAAAAGTTAAATAATATTTATTGATTGTCCAAATTTTTTTTTACCCATAACACTGGTAACAGGATTGCCTGTGAAAATAAGTTACTTGTTGTGAATGAACTTTTTGCTAACACCTTGGCAGACATTAAATTTCCTTCTTTAAATTATTCTATTCTGTAGATTCCTGCGAAATGATGACACAATATGGATTAGGTTGGATTCGCTTGAGGGTAAAAACCGTCTGTGATATATGGTTTGTATATCTGCAACTGACATATGTCTTTAAAGCATCAATTTGTGGGTGGTTGGTATCGCATTGTAAAAATACAAGTCTGTATGAAATCATCTTTATCAAATTTTACCATAATCTGACACAGAAACTGAACCTAAATGACAAGACAAGAATTCATGGATTGAATTTGGTAGTTTTTTTTGCAAATATCAATTCTATGAACAATTATGTACAATATGTGATGGAACAACTTGTCAAGCACATTTGTGCAGTTCTTTCTAAAGACTTAAAGGGACTGGGCCCTAGCTAGATTCTTCCCACTAATTTTTTACCTACATATTTTTTTACTTTGCCTCAAAATAAGTTGATACTTAGACCATCATCTTTGTTATCATTTAGATGTTGTGTTGATTGTCTACACACAAAAAATATCTATAAAATAATAAAAATATAATTAAACAAGCAACATTTGGGTTGAATACTCTCATCAAAATAAATGATTAAATGAAACCATTTCTCCCACTGTTTCCGCTTTGATTGTACAATAACAATAAATGATTTATGACTTGCAATTAACAGCGAATCCCTGAAAGTGCAAATCCTCAATCACTCGTTGTGCTTCTACTAGCAAACACACTTAAATTATGATTAATTGATGACTTAGTTTGGTAATGCTAGCTCAAAAAAGTGCCATTCTAGTACTGCTCTTGATGATTTCAACATATTTGTAGTGATAACGTTACTACACTTGATTGATATTGGAGACATAATTGTCTCACTGTAAAAGGGTTTGCGTCTGAATAGACTACGTGCGCACATTTAAGTGCTGCAAGGGGATTTCGACTCTCCATCCATGGCATCAGTCAGTAGACTCAACATCTCATTAAGATGGGTAAAATGGATCATCTTAGAAAATGTGCCATCTGCCTCACTTTTTACATTGATGATCCCTACAATTTGTTAAGTGCACCAAAGAAAAACAATGTGTTGAAATATAATGTTTGTTTCAATTGTATAGCTATATCAAGGTCATTGTTTGTACTTTTATGAATGTTTTTGGTACATCCTGTGTTAGCCTGATAGAATTTTGTTCTGAAAATATTTATTATTTTTTTAAATTTGATTTTATGAAGTTATGGCTAATAGAAACAAAGTTGAGCTACTGATTGCTCAAGCTTACTTGACATGAACAAATGGAATACATTCTCCATTTGTAAGCCATGCTGATTCAGTTTTGTTGCAATTATTGAGATCACTCCTATCAGGCACCTCAATTTGTTATGGTACTTTTGAATTCTTAAATTCACTTCAAAATATGTGCTAGGCAAAAAAAACAAGTTTGTTTCCTGTAGGTGGTCAAAAAACCTAAATGCGAAATGCGTTTTTTTATTTTATTTTGTTTTCATTTTTTTATTGTTTTAAGAGGTGCTAAGGCAAATTTTGATTGAAAATCCGCATGGGTGATGATTTTTTCAATAAGAAACCTGTCTGGTTTCAAGTTTTTGTTGAAAAGAAAACACTTCTTTAGTAAAAATTTAGCAATTTCCCCATTCTTTTTATCAAATTGGCTATTTTAATTTTCGTTTTCTAAAATATCAAATAAAAAAATAAAATGCGCAAATATATGACGCCAAATCGAAATGCGCGCGGCGCACGGGAAACAAACTTGTTTTTTGTTTTTGCCTAACACCACTATAGTTTAAAGTTATCTGTTTCATGATAATGTTGGATTGATCAAACATCTGTCAGGGACTGAATTTTGTAATGAGCAGGCGAGTGAAAAAAAGCTCTTCTGGATCTCTTGAAAGATGAGCAGTAGACGAGTAATCAAAAAACTCATCTGGAGAAATCTAGACGAGCATTTTGGTTAGTTTAAGAATACAAATGCAATTTTTTTACTGAAATGCCACATGACATGTGCTGATCCACATTTCATATGATTTTAATTTTTGACATGATATGTGCTGATTTACATCATTATTATTTCATATAATTTTGATTTTTGCTTTCATGCCCCTTTGTGGTTCAAGTTCTGATCATGAATGTCAGTAACTCAAAGATTTTACATATCGTTATGTTTAGTAATGAAAGTGCTTCCATTGACATATGAAATATGTCCTCATACATGCATACCACTCCTCGCTACCCTTTCATTTGCTTTCATTTTGTCATCTCTTTCAATATGTTTGACGCACATATTTTGCACTTAATTTTAACATGTTTAACAGCATTTTTATTCTGTTCCGTCGACCATTTCGGTCTCATACTGGAAGAGGTTTTGTATATTCCATTTTAGGAAAGTATTTACTGGAATCTTTTTCCCCGCGTCTTTCTTTTGCTGTATTTATTCTTCGGTTGCGCCGAAGCCACCCACTCCCGTCGCCATTTTGATTGTTGTCAGGCTTCGAGGTGATTTTATATAATAAGGAAGAGATTGATTCATGAATATTAATGAGTAACTATTAAACTACGTCATCGCATATTGTGAATGATACATCGTTGATTTCATTGATCGTTCTCTGCTTTATATGACGTCACGTATACTTAATATTCTAACCATCGCGAGGTCTCGGGCACTTGCAGATGGTATCATTGTTCACTAACATTCGCTCTTGGAACCAAAATGAGTTCATACGTCACCCACAAGTTTAATTGTAGTCTGAGGAAGCTAATCATGTTCCAAGATCGCTTCAGCGAGAGCATTTATGAGTTACAAGATTGACGATAGCGGAGTTGGCAATTCATTTATTAGGAGCTTGAAAACTCTTGGCACAATCTGACGAGGCGCGCGATAAATTGCTCGGACTGAAAGGCTTTTAGACGCATGATGAAGCGCGAAAGTGAGCGCGCACCTTAAAATTCAGTCCCTGATTTGTACTAAATGTAAAACAAAAGACTGATAGGCCTATGTATTACTGAAGCTCTAATGAACTAATTACATTTGTGTACTACAACAAAAAAAATACATTTATTTTTCTTGTTTGTATTTTTATGATTTCAGTGAGCCAGAAACAATTTACCTGGTGTGCACTAATATATGACTAATAAATTAAAATATCTTCTTGCTCTATACCTACATATACACCAATATCATTTAAATTTTGAAAATAAAAAAAATGTTCAAATTACCAGTATCATTTAAGCGGTTTTCTCAGAGATCCAAAATCTCCTTTGATTTTCTTTAAAATTTAGTATTTGGAGATTTATTTGTGTAAATAATGAATCTGAAATAAATAAAATACAGGTCGCCATGCTCGTTATTGAGATACAGGCATTTCAAAAAGTACATATTTTCCAAAAAAAATCACCGATTTACCACACAAAGTATAGGGAAAGCTAAAACAAGGTCTTCTAAAAAACATGTCTCGTTGGCAGCAGGATAACATTTTGGATTTTGTGAGTGAAGGTCGGAACACACACCTTCATAATGTCGTGTACTTACAACATGGCAGCACGGCGGCCTACAAAAAAGTCAAAACATTTCCGGTCCAGAAGTATAGGTCAGTGTGTGCTACACGTGGGAATAATGTCTTTGTTTTGCAAATCATCATCGTAGCCTTTCACACAGTTGAATGTTTTGTTTTAATTTAAGTTTTGACATTAAAATTCCACTATTTTTTGTAATTGTTTGTTCTATTTACTACACATAAAGTATAACTAAAATAATATTCAGCTTTAATGGTCTTTACTCAATCTCTTTGCATTTTTACTTCTTAGTCTATTACGAAGTTTCCCAAATCCAGATTCAAATATGTCTCGTTGTTTCGCCAACGAGACAAAAAAGTTGATCTTTATGTGCTTGTAAAATAGGAACTGCTCCATTGATTTTTCTAATTTTTATGTACATGTTAAACCATTTTTTGCGTACTTTAAAATACTGAAATAAAAAATAGGGTCACCATGTTAGCTTTTAAGAAAAATTACAAAAACGGTCATTTTGCAATACAATATTTATGGCATATATTTTTTTAATAAATACTTTTATGGCATATTTTAATTCCCTATAATCTCAGCTTTCGAATGATATATAATTATGTCATACTTTCTTTCTACAATTGAGGACCCTAGAGCTAGAAGGAGGTTAAGTCACAAAATCTTGAAAATTGAGTTGTGTCAATTTCCTGCTACAGAATTCTCATTTCTACATTCTGTAAAGGTTTTGTAGTAATTTGATGATCAGAACATGCGTAAAAGTCACTGCGAAATACAGCAATACCATTCAAGACTAAACAAATGATTTTATGTTTGTGCCGTTTTCTCAGTTTGTACTCAATGTGACTTAACCCCCTTCTAGTTCTAGGGTCCTCAATTTTCATTTAGAGATCGAAATACAAGGCAGTCCACTCAATATCTGGCAGTAAAAAATTGTCGCAAATCGATTTTAAAATTACTGATTATTATACTTTATAATAGCAAATCGCGATAAATTACCTGTGAATAATTGTACTTCCCGGCATAATTGACCTTCAAAACGCGAGTTATAGGTTAAAACTAATGCATTATTTCGTTTTATGTCAAAAAACGAAATTTGATATTTTCATCATATTTTTGCTTTAGCAGCCATTTATTCAAAATCTTCAATTGCGTCTTTCCACTCATTTTGCCAGAGCACCACTCATATAGTCGCCGCAATACCCTTTTGTTGTGCTGTTACACATTTTTACTCTAAATAGAGGCCTGTGGGTCAATTTTCAATATGAAACTCCCACACTTATACAAAAATTTACTAAAGAAATAAAATTTGTGAATGATACATTGATGAAAACAACATCAACATAAATCATTAAAGGGTTGAATATTTGACTGGAAGGGTTGAAAGCATAACGTATGTCATTTATTCTGCGAGAAAATATATTGGAGCTTGCAACTCAGGGAACTCCCACATGCAGGACCAGATATAAAACTCCCACATTAATGTACATATAATACAATTTGTGAATGATGCCTGACTCCATAACAACATTAATCATTTAAGAGTGTGTAACGTGGGTGACATTTTATGTTCATTATCATGTCAATATTGATGTCAGGGCTAAGTAATGCGCTGCTGACAATATTGATTCCCAGACAATTTACCCGGCAAACTGCAAGTTTAATCAAGCGCAAGAATTCCTTAAAACAGTTTGTGTTTCCTAATATAAGCTGCTTTTTCAGGACCTGGTTTAATTTTTAAACATAATATAACATTAAAGGGACTGGTCTAGATCCTGTCCGCTGATTTTCTGACTATATTTTTTTCACATGTATCGATAGTACATGATTATACTAACATATCCTACTAGTAGTTTCCACTGAAATTGTGTAACAGAGGAGAAAAATGATATTATTTACCAACTGTATTTTTTGTTAAGGACCTCCCTCACCAAAATTTTAAAAAGTCCGGACATAAAACACATTTTTTATTTTACTTGGCCTAATATAACATTAACAGAAGATTTGACAGTAACATGTATATTGTATGCAATGCGCCAAAAAACATAGTTTATAACAATGGCAAAATTCAACAGCCGTATATGGTTAAATGTTTAAACGAACGTTTCTTTATTCGTTTAAAGGATGTGCAATAAAGACCCCGCGTTATTCAAACAACAAATAGTGCTTTACAAAATGTGTGATTTTCTGTCCTATCTTATCATAATAATGTTAGCAAACACATGTTGGAGTGCACGTCAGATAACACTTTTCAGAATTGAGGTAAGTCAATATTTAGCAACACACAATATCTTGGATGAAACAAACAGATAAACTGATATAATATAATGATAAGGTGGAATTTTGACCATGAATTGCACATGGTGAAATAGCAATACCACGCTTGAAGTAAAAGACTAAAAAAATTTCATCCGATTATAAATTTTTACCCAAAATGAATACTAACTCATACTTCATTGTTTTTTAAAACCATAATTCATGGTATGATGATTTTTTAAGTTCCTTAAAACTGCATTGTATAAATGTTGTTAAAGCCATTTCACCTTCAGAAAATATGGTTATTTATTACAACCTCAAATCAGAACAAAACTACCAGTACTTTGTTTGATTGGATTCCTAAACAACTCTTGATGTAATTGCCTGCTGAGAAAACAATATTTCCTTCCAAGAATCTACACATGAGCATTGTTCTACAAAATCACATAAATTAGACTCTTTCTGCTCAAACCAATCATTAACAAATCTCTTCATCATTTTTAAGTCTTAGGGAAGCGTAGGTCTGGTTTACAATGTGACCATGTCTCCCGAGGAAGATTTAAGTTTGAGTTCCAATGGTGCTACAGTTGAGTGTGCTGGAAATTCCATTTGACAACTGCTAAATCTCTCACAGAATTCCATGCAAAACTTTAAGAACTGGTCCTTGCTGCAATGGCTTTTAAGAAGTAGTCTGATTGCTTCAACTTTTTCTGATTTTTGTACCAAAATATTACTCATATTTCTCTCCTATTCCATGTGAAATTTTAGTTCTGAAGATATGCGTAAAAATATGTCTAATTATGGTAACCATAACTATACAACAAAGTATAGGAAACTATGAAATACATAATGACTTTCAGTTGGGATGATTTACCTGAAATTTGAAGCTCTTGAGTGGTGATCTTTCATATAAAACAGACCTTCATTTCTGAGGAGCGCGATCGCGCCGGCGCTCCTACAGCGCCCCTGAACATGGTTTTACATGCGCGATATGTCACGCTCCTTACGAATTTAGACCCGGGAATTGACGGTCGACCAAGGAAATTTCGCATCGACACACGTACGATATAAATATTTATAGAAAAAAGAGACTGTTTGTAAACGTTTAGAGCGCCATCTGTAGTCGTAATTCATGTAATCGTCTCCTTAACAGTGCAACATGCGAACGATGTACCGTGTTCGATGTGCGTGTCAAGCGATCACCGTTATGACCGTGTAATCTGCTAGTTATGAAAATGGCGACTTTTGACACCAAAACATTGCACTTCGTTCTCAAATATGACAATAAATATTGCACTCTGGGAACTCATAATTATCAAAACAATTATTGAATATCTTCTGAAACTAATGTGAAAATTTCAAGAAAAGCTCAGCTAAAATGGCTGAAACGAACGTCAAAATCCAGAGCAATGTCACATGGATTTGGCGATCGAACAGTGATTGCAAATGACAACCGTACTACTCACATCGTGACCGGTGGTCATAAAAAGTAAATAAAACAAGTTTAAAAGATTTTCAAGAGTTCTTAGCATAATGTTTAGTTCCAGTAAACTCTGGTCTATGAAATATAAAAAGATGATTTTATTTGAAAAGATAATTTTGAAGAAATTTGTTTAAGCTTACTGAAGTAATTATACACATTGCTCAATACAAAATATGGTTAAATCCTGAGTCTCAGCCTAAACCTCATTCCATTTCAGTATGATGAAATTGAAAATTACCAAATTCAAGTGTGTTTTATTTTGTATATTATTATTTGTTTTACTTAAATTATTTAATACACATGACATTTAAATTAATAAGAGCTCCTCGCCATTCCTGGGAGAGTTATTTTAAGGAGCTCGATTTGAGCTCCTCGGCTATGCCAGGAGAGCGATTAATAGCTCTCCTTCCATTTCTAGAAATGAAGGCCTGATAAAACCAGAATCAAAATTTAGAAAAATCAAACATGCTCCTTTAAATTTTGGCTGATCAAACGTTCAGTGACCTTGAGGATAACGCAAGAGTGTAGACCTGAAATGATACCAATGACCTTATTGGACCACTGTGGTCAGCGACCCTCTGTACATTGGCAGAGGCCACTAGGAGCATTTCATTCCTAATTACATTATCTAAATTGATGCTTGAGGTTCAATTCATGTTTAGGCCTTCATCTTTTATATCTAGTTAGACAGATTTATACAATATGCATGCATGCTGAAAATTTCACTTGATTCTGATCAGTTGCATTCAAGTTATAAGAAATTTCCATAGGCTACTGTGTTTTAAGACCACCAGTGATTAGAACCATTTTAGATTGTAACATTTATCAGCCAAGGATTCTTAAAGCTAACTACATTTTAGTAACACAAAATAACCAATAGTTCATTGCTGCTTTGACAGTGAACCTATGACACTTATCAGTGTTAGACAGCCATACCATTTCTAAGCTAATTAGCTTCTGATTTAATCAGTGACACCCTGTTCTCAATTTTCCTGTCAGATATACAAGCATGCTTTATTAATATTTGTATGACAAATCTTTTAATTAGACAAGGCTAGCCGCTAATTAGATGACAATTAGGTGACTAATTTACTATGGGGGTATCAGGAAAGATGTCAAGGGCCAACGGCAAAGAGAAGGAAAGAATGACAGTTCTGATAAACAACAATGAAACCTGTAATCATGACATTTATGAAGATGGGCATTTTGATACAACTACAAGACTTGTGCATATGCAAAATACATACAAGTAAAATACATATGAAAATAGGATCATGGTAACATTTAACACTCATACATTTAATATCATTATAATGCATGCATTTACTAAATCTCACAAACAGCTCAAAACAAAGAGAAAAAATGATGAAATATAACATGAGCAAATTTGATGTGAATTTTTACCCCTAAATGTTATCAGACATATCCTAAGATATCCCAAAGTGCGATTGTGTCGCCCCTTTTTTGATAAAACAATGAAACCTGCAATTGGTGGAAATTGAGCCCCTTTTGATACGTGGTGGAAGCCTGGGTGGAAGTTATAGATCAAACAATAATTTGTTGGACAGTGTAAACATAAATCCAGAGTACATGGCCCCATTGTTTGTAAATGTAACCCCTGCATGGATTTTTGTTTAAATTGTCCAATATTTATGTTGCCTATGATAGGTGCATAACCAGTCATGTGGAGAGTGAACCGCTGGGTAAATCTTATGCTTTTTGTGAATAAACATATGTTCTCATTCAGAGATCTATCTCACACAAGGAAGTTATAGGGGGGAATACGGATTCGGCCGCCATTTTGATTTCCCGCCGTGTAAATCCTATGGGACGGCAGCCATCTTGGATTGTCGCTCATGGAGGCTGAGTTATTGTACCTCCGGCATTTTACGGCTCCGCGTGCAACACTTCGAGAGTCTTCGCTACGGATTAGCGGGAAAATTGGCGTACTTTAATCAGAGCAAGTCGCAATCCACGCTACATGAAACGCAGACACGGTTTGCGCGTGAAACAAAATGCACACGCGGTATATGCGTCAGGTGAAGATTTACGCGATCTGCCTGGATATCGGGTCAATTCCGAATATATCCGGAGGTACAATAACTCTGCTCCATGAGCGACAAAGATGGCGGCCGAATCCGTATTCCCCCCTATAACTTCCTTGATCTCACATTTTAAGCTGGGTATCCCAGAAAAAAACTTACAATCTTTTAATGTTATTTTCTTGGGTTTAACGGATAGTTAGAAAGTATGTAAAGGTTGCATTTTATAGCCCATGAATTGAACTTTCAGACACCGTTTGTTTCATTTCAATCAGTGGTGCCCAACAAAAGTTATGCTTTGTCAAATATTTGGACGTACAATTTTCTGGTCCAATTTCACGATTTTGTAAGTTCCCCTTGAATGAAGAACTATTGTCATTGATCTGCTAACTCAACCGTAACAATGTTTACTAATTTATTTTGTAGGCCTACATGTCCTGTTTTGTCTGTACTGAAAAAATGAACAAATTTGATGACAAAATAAGACAGATATGATACATTTTCCAAGGTGACCCATTTTTATTCCATTCAGAAACATCCAACTTTATAAAACATAACTTTTGATGTACACTACCGATTGAAATGAAACAGACGATATCTGAAAGCTTGATTCACGGGCTATACAATGCAACCTTTACATATCTCTGACTATCCGATAAACCAAAGAAAATTACACGCAAAGATTTTAAGGGTTTTTTCTGGGACACCCTGTATTCACAAAATGAGAATACTGATTACTTTTTAGTACAAGAATTAGACTACTCCAAGAAAATTGAATCTTGACAACAGCTTAAATGTATGTACATCGTCGCTAAATATTTTAAGAATTGCAGCAATCCTTAAACCAGAGACACTGCTTTTAAAAACCTTTAGGTACCTATACAAAATTGTGCACTTTACAGCAAAACTATCACTGCTTTATCCTTGCCTGACATAAACTAGGTCAAATGAAAGGAAACTCAGATTGTAAGCTGATCGATTTTGTAACAGGAATTTGGTTTGGGAAGCAGATAGTACAGGTCATAATATTTGTGCTCACCAAGTATATGCTACAACATACTGGGGATTGACTTCAGTTTGCAAGTAAACTATCTATCTATCTATGCACCATGTCCCATAGGAAGTTGGCTCCTCAAACAAATTCAGACCATCTATTCCTATCTTGCGCTTCCATATATGGTCTCATTTTTTAAGTTGGGACCCAATAAAAGGTGGTTTTGTTACATTATTATCTAGAATATATGTTCTTTTTCAGTATTTTTTCACTATGGTAACCAAAATGTACTTGTTTGGGGGCTCAATTGAAAGCTTGGTTAATGGTCTTTCATTTCCAGAAGAATAAAAAAATAAATGATTTAATCAGTAATTGCTACGGGTCGTTAAACATAGTTAGCCAGGGGTGGTGGCGGAGGTAGAGGAGGAGGAGGTAGAGGAGGAATTGGTATCAAAGAGGAGGTAGAGGAGGATATAAGGGCAAAGAAGTGGTAAAAGAGGTAAAAGAGGACGTTTAAGTTCAAGAAGATGATAGAGGGGATGTTAATGAGGTCTTGGGGCGTGAGGTAGAAAGTTGAAATTAATTATATCAATTGTTAACAAGAGGAGGATTTTAATCAATTAAATCAATTTTAAAATTACTCAAATAACAAAATTGAGATTCATATTTGTTTCATCAGGTTAAACAATGTTAAATACAATGCTTATGTGCTAAATTTTATGCACAGGACACACTTTACTGAATATAAACACTAGTAAAAGCTGCAATTAACTCCTAAATTTGTAACACCCTGTGTAATGTATGCAACGTTGATGATGAACTTTTTTCTGATATGCATGGATGGGCAATAGGCTAAACTCTATGATCAACGCATTGACTTTTTATATACAAGTCCTATTTTTTGTCTGGATGTCAAACAATTTACGATCAATTTGACAATATTTTTGTTTGTCTCACCCTGTATAACTCTTAGCCACCCTGTACGCTTGACTTTATATGCACATTTTAAAATTGCTGATGCAATTAGCTTTCAGGATATATACTTATATGCACTTAAGATGCATATTTTTGGAAATCCTGAGGGTTTTATATAAGAAGAGGCTATATTTCACTAAAACACACATGTAATGCGTTTGGGTCCCAACTTAAAAAATGAGACCATATGCCTTACAAGTGGAAGGTGGTGCCAACAATGATGTCATCTTCCCATCTCTTCCTTGGTATTCCCTGTCTGTTTGAGTCAGTGACAGTTTCCATAAGAATGCGTTTGGGTAGGCAGATGTTGTTCATTCTACACAAGTGACCAAACCATGTCTGCTGCGAGACAGTGATACGAGCTAGGATCCTTTTTGGTTGAAAGTGGGAGGAGGAAATTCTTGACAGAACTTCTTTGTTCTGGATCTTATCCTTCTAGCTGATATTAAGGATTTTTCTGTAGTATCGCATCTCAAATGCTTCTAACTTAATGTCATTCTTTTTGATGGGTCAGATTTCAGAGCCATACAAACTACACCTTTAAATTTCTAATGTGACAATTTTGTGCAAAGGTGTTCATATGACACAAGAAAATTACAGATATATTTATACACAAGAGAAGATACAGTGTGTATCCCATCATGCATTGCTTCCTATGGGAAATTTTACAATTAATCATGTAAGTAGTTAGTGATGAAACATGCCTAAAATGCAAGATTACAACAATTTATTTTGACTTAAGGTTATTTCACCACTAACTACTTACATCATTTCCTATACAAACAATCCCATAGGAAGCAACGCATGATGGGATACACATGATATCTTCACTTTTTACACACTATGGTAAAATTCCACTGTCCTGTACCTGTTGTAGATTTGGACAGCATTTCCAGTGGTCCTTTAACAAATCCTGTATGTTTATTTTGTATTAGAAATCATGTATATCGGAATGCATCAATATGCATTGCACGACATCCTGTCCATCGATGCGCAGTCTTTTTCGCGAGGTATTCCATATGCTTTGTGCATGTTACGACTTTGTGTCGATGGGCGACGAACGATGCATATCTCTAAATAAACCACTATACATTTTATTCAATAGGCCTAATTTCCATAAATAAATAATTAGCTTTAGCAACAGTATTGCTATTATTTTAATTCTCCCAAAATTTATGTGGCATTTTGCTCCATACAGTCAATATGGCAGACATATGGCAGAGCAGTATTTCTAAATTCTACCCTCAATACCCAATTTATTTTAAAATAAACCTTTATGGTTAAACCAGATAAATGCTATCAGCATGTGGAATAAATCCGCATGGATCTCTAAAATACAATACCAGTGCAGCTAGGTTGGTGCTTTGCTGCACTGTAAATCTTGATTTACTCCTTTCAATCAACAAAAAACATTAGATGGATACATAGAGAATCAATTACTGGGTTTCTTTGCTAAAAGCACAATTACTGCAAAGGGATTTGAAATCAATAAAATCAACAAAGATGGTGGGCTGGAAAAAACAACTAAATGACTATAATTTTTTGTTGTTGCAGAACAGGATAGAATCACCAAAAGGAGCAACAAACATTGACAAAGGGATAAAAGGAAACATTGGTACCGTATTTGATTTTACATCTTAAGCTCTCAGGGATGCCCAATTTGAATACTTGAAACTGTTTCCTCAAGTCAAGTTGGCAATGCCCATTTTTTTTTAAATCATTTCTTTTACTATCATGTAACTAGGGTTTTTTTAAAAAGGGGAGTTGCATGGATAACAGCCTCTGAGTGTGGTTTTGTGAGTGATGTTTGTTTTTTACGGTTTCACATAAAACCCCTCAAATACCATTAGCTATTGCTATACCATTGCTATTTTAGTTGCCTTAATATGGTTCCTGTTGACATTGGAGCCATTTCTGGGTCAAGTAGTTCCTGTCTTTACGTAAGAGACTCAATGGTCTATATTTTCTAGCTGTAAAACACTAAAAAACATTCTGTATAATTCTGAAGACTTACTGTTTGTTCTCTCTCAGCCTCTATCTGTCGGTAGGTTTCAGCAATTTGCAGCAGTGATTGACCTGGAACATAGCACAAACAATAATATATTATTTTTTCCCTATGCAATATTAAACCAAAATCACAAACAAAACTCAGAAACACTTACATGTAAAATATGAGAAAATCATTTTTATTATTGTTAGAAACCACCTCAAAAAGTACAACCCGAGATAATAAATAAAAACAACTGACATTCAACCAATTTATCAAGATTTGGGGTTATGATATAATTTATTCGTTCTCTCAAAATGTTTTACTCTCCAAAATGCAGATATCCAAGTTTATAAAATTACTATCTTTCTTTTTTTCCCCCCTACATTTTCTCTAACTCAAAAGCCATCTTAGTATCTTACACTCGTGCTCTAAAGTATTTCCGCACAATTAAAAACGTTCAAAAACCTCGTTTTTTATAATAAACGACCTAGAATCATCAAAGATTCATGCTAGTATAGTAACTTATCTATTCAATATGAAAAATTGATGTTTCTTTAAATATTTGATCTTCCATTGCTATAAAAATGGCTGATTTCATGGACCATATACCAATACACCAAAAGTACAAATCTCATTGAAACTAATCAATTTTTCATAAACTCATTAGTACCGGTACCTTGTAACAGGATAGAATATTAGTTTTAAAACAAATGTGCAGAAATGTATAGTAACTCATTTTTTATGTACAGACAAAAGTTAGTAATATGATTTACATGCCATATTTTCAAGTACAGTAAATGCATTTCCAGAATAGTTACTTAATTATACAATATAGACTCTGTCAAAAAATGATGACAATCGGATAAACGCCTTTTGAGATATGGCTGAATAAAGATTTTGTGCGGAAATACTTTACGGCAGTGTATGGCATCTGTTTGAAAG
>JXSR01S038864.1:19038-29094 GCA_000969725.1 Ophiothrix spiculata
GACATAATGTCATTATTTCTCAACACATTCATCCTTGATTGACCTGGAACATAGCACAAACAATAATATATTATTTTTTTCCCTATGCAATATTAAACCAAAATCACAAACAAAGCTCAGAAACACTTAAAACATGAGAAAATCATTTTTATTATTGTCTGAAACAACCTCAAAAGCACAACCTGAGATAATAAATAAAAACAACTGACATTCAACCAATTTAACAAGATTTGGGGTTATAATATAATTTATCCGTTCTCTCAAAATGTTTTCCTTTCCAAAATGCAGATATCGGAGTTTATATTACCATCTTTCATTTTTGTTTTCTGTTTTATTTTTCCTACATTTTCTCTAACTCAAAAGCCATCTTACACTTGGATAAACACACTCGCGCTCTAAAGTATTTCCGCACAATTAAAAACGTTCAAAAACTTTGTTTTTTATATTAAACGACCTATAGAATCATCAAAGATTCATGCTAGTATACATGTAGGTTAAACTTATCTATTCAATATGAAATAATTGATGTTTCTTTTAATATAAATTTGATCTTCCATTGCTACAAAAATGGCTGATTTCATGGACCATATACCAATACACCAAAAGTACAAATCTCATTACTATGAAACTAATCAATTTTTCATAACCTCGTTATTACCTTGTAACAGGATAGAATATTTTCCGGTTGTAAGTTTTAAAACAAATGTGCAGAAATGTATATTAACTCAATTTTTTATGTTCAGACGAAAGTTAGTAATATGCATTACATGCCATATTTTCAATTGCAATAAATGCAATTCCGGAATAGTTACTTCGATAATTATACAATATAGACCTGTCAAAAAATGATGAAAATCGGATAAACACCTTTTGAGATATGGCTGAATAAAGGTTTTGTGCGGAAATACTTTCGAGCGGGAGTGTATGGCATCTGTTTGAAAGAACTCAGCAATGTGGGTTGGTTCAACATTCTTTTTTCTTATCATTGTCAAACATTATGATGATATCAAGATTGCAAATATTGACACAAATCATCTTCTTCTCTACCACACAAATTGACAGCAATCATATTTTGATCAGATCACTTAGGTAACAGTGTCACAAGGTAAACTCAAACATTGGATTTGATATACCTTGATTTTATTGATTCTAGTTGGAATCATAATGTATGTAGTATTAAAACACCCAGTATTGTGTACTACTATATTTTTTGTGATTTAAATTCCTTGCGTAGTGTATCGTTTAACATGCTTAACCACAATCTGCTTTTCTTTTGGCATTTTCAAGTTACTAAAATTTCACTTCTTTCTTTTTTATCATGAAATAATAATGGAAAAAAAACCAGATCTTTTAGAATTTAAGTACTGCAAACCAGAAATTATATTAATCTTACAGGTTTACAATTTTCAAGCTTTAACTTTCATATCATGTTGATTTTGTGAACTTCATCATCACCGGCGTACCCAGGATTTTCCACTGCGGGGGCTGGGGGGCTAAAGGGGATTTGCTGATTTTGAGAGGGGGGGGGCTGAGCAAGATTTTAGCCAGAGAGCCGTCAAGCCGTCTTTTGGACGGCCTGTCACGATAAAAGACGCTAGCTGTAAAATGCATAGGCCGTCCAATAAGGCGTCCAAAAATACTTTTTACCATATGAAATTCGATGTTGAATGTTAGAATTTATCTTCAATAATCATCATAATCACAAAATCTGACCAATTTATTATAATTTATGAACTTAAAATGTGTTTTATATCGCGTTTTTTCTTCGTTCGTTCCCCAGTGAGTCGCCATTTTGTTTACAACTAGCGCGAACATAATCCTCGACTTCTTTGTCAAGTATGAATATTAATGTATTTAATGATGCTGACGTCACGATGTTTTGGACGCCCTACTTTCAAATCCTGGCTAAAAGCTTGGGGCTGAGTGGGAAAAATCATTTAAAACAGGCTGATTTTACATGATTTTAACAATCTTCGTGGGGGGCTTCAGCCCCCAAAGCCACCCCCTGGGCACGCTTATGATCATCATGCTATAAAATCTGTTTCATTTAATTTCATATACTGTTTCTAATTTGGAAATTTAAATGCTTATTTCTGTACAGTAAATTTCTTTTGGTATTGCAGACAGCTTTTGAAAAAGCGATTTTTCATTTTCAAAATTAAAAAAACAAACTAAATGAGAATATAGTGTAAGATCAGCATTGGGTGTGGTTTTGCTAAATTAATGTACAAGCTATTATTATAATGGGTGAGGCCTTGCATAAGGCAATCAACTACAATAAATATGAGCATGCAATGTAAAAATGACAATACGTTTTGTACATTGACTGTTAACAACAGCTTTGATTTTTGAGATTTTATAATCATAAAAATGTGACTTTTAAGGTATTAGCCCATATTTCACTTTATGAAATGTTCTGTATTATTTAAAATCAAGAAAAAATGGCTTTAAGTTGAGAGAAGAGTAATTTGTCTTAATTCTATGACATTGGTGTGACTATGTCCAATGCTGAGCATTTCAGGTGTAGAAACAATTTATAAGATTTGAAACTAGAAACACTGTTTCCAAAAGAAATAATCCACAAGAATAAAAACATTGGTATGCAATACTTCACATATTTATAGGGAAAGCTACGGGTACATGTAGGTTATATTACTATAAGTAATATGTTCTAATGATTAGGCCAAAAAAAAAAAGAACTCTGTCTCAGGTTCCTTAGGCCCAAAACCCTAAGGCTATGCGTTTTTGTTTTTGTTTAAACTCAAAAAGGCTATAGATGCACACGTGGTAATCTTTTTTTTATTACCATTTTAGGTCACTTTTTTTTTTTTGGCGGCCGAATTTTTCTTTTTTTTCCCCTCTCGATGTAAGAAAAAAATAAAAAAGCACAAAATCTCCTGAAAACCTAAAAAAAAAAAAGAAATGCGGTAAAATTTGATGTACATGCGCGCGGGAAGCTGAGACAGATTTCTTTTTTTCTTTGGCCATATAGATGTTTAAAAAAATCTATAGATAGAAAAGTATTTTAAAGAAAAGGTCATTCCTTTATTTCAGAATATCATGAGGGGTATTAAAATATTTGGTGGTTCCCCAGATGTCCATCCAAATTTGAATGTAAAATGGTATACAAAAGTTGTACAACACCAACAAATTTGGGCCTTGTCATTATATGTGAAATGTCATCTGTGGGTAAACAGGTAGAAATAGGGAAGGAAGCTGAGCATAGAAAGTCAAGCCACAACCACCACAAGGATATAATCAGTTACTTGCATGGAAATACCTGACATAATGTCATTATTTCTCAACACATTCATCCTGCTTTCAAATAGTTCATGACAAGAAATATGTTTTACAAACCACTGCCCAGTTTTAATATTTAGATTTTCAGATGACCATTCCAATTTGAGTACCTTAATTTTAAAGCAAAATTAAATTAGGAAGTGACACGGTGACTCTATTTTTTATTTCAGTATTTTGAAATCAATGGAGCATTTAGGCATACTATTCTAAAAGCACATAATGATTGACTTTTTGGAGCTTTCCCTATATACTTTGTGTGATAAGTCAAGTGAATTTTTGGAAATTATGTACTTTTTGAAATGTCTATATCTCAAAAACAAACATATTTATGTTATTTTAGATTCGTTATCAGCACAAATAAATCTACCAAATACTAAATTAAAAGAAAATCAATGGAGATTTTACATCTCTGAGAAAACCCTGTAAGAGGGCATACATAAAAGGTATTTATTTTAGAGTTTTCTCATCCTTCATCTTAAAAAAAATTCTAGGAAACATGATTTTCTTTTACTCTGGCTTTGCGCACCTGTATCCAACAATATAAAGTGACAGGGGAGATAACTGACTTGAGGTAACTCCAAATCGGGATGGTTACTGCTTGCAAGCCTAGCTGTGAAAACACAATTTATCTGTTCAAATTTGACTAGTAGAAATTCAAGGTTAACGGTTCATGGATCCTCTTCCTATACAACATCCTGGTACAAAAAATAAAGGGTAGGGACTACAAATGTAACTTTTTAACACTATGATCACTGGCAGGAAAACCCTTGGCATTTAGTAGGGACTCATCATTAAAAAAAACCAGCGTAAAAGAAAAACACAAAATGTGCAAAACTTTTGTGGGCTTTGCACAAATAAATATAAATAAAAACTTCAATTAATAATTATTTCAGGAAAACACATAACACATGGCATGAAATTTAATGAAATATTTGGATATTTTGCAATAAGAACATGAATTTATATATAGGAACTATATGAAAAGTTCTCAGTTGTAACATGATGGTTGTTCCAAATCCAAAAATATGGACAAATCCACACATAAACACATTTTTCTTACTACAAAATTTGACACAATTTCTCTTGTCTAACTAGTGAGCACTTTGTTTAGTGCTACTCTACTGCACGTTTTACCTTTTTTTACAAAAAAAATGTGTGCATTTGGCCATAATTGATGTGCTTTCAAATAAAATGTACTTAAAATTCATATAGTTTATGCATAGAATCCCTTTTTTACATGGTTAATGACATTTTAATTACTTGTCATGCATGTCATCATTTATTATTTACATGAAAACTGTAAGTTTACATTATTACAGCTCCAAAGAAGATCAATTTATAAATAAAATTATTTCTAAGAAGATGCGAGCTATCATCAATTTCTGCAGATAATATCCCTAAGGTATTCAACATAGCATGCAGAATATCACATTGACTAAGTCCCCACGTAGGTGTCAATTTACCCTCGGAAACCTCCCCATCCTGAGAAAGTGTTCTCCCAGTGGCATTTCATTTGAAATTCACCTGTCATTGGCAGCTTTGGATCCTCTACTAGATGTCCATTCAAATATTTCATTGCTTGAAAAGTACACAAGTATCCATTCTCTGCCATTTACATCTAATGGAAAGCAGACCAGGCGCAAACCTTACCCCCTCAACACCCCAATTCAGTGACACAAACTTCACTCATTTTCCACTTTTTTGATAATTAAGATGTAAAATGTCAAGCTATAAATATCAATTTCTAAAATAAAATTTGCCATTTGCCATAGTTTTGCAACAATTTTTAATGCGCTCCGCCGGAAGTCCAACATTTTATAACAATTTTAGGTAAAAATGGAGGGGGGGGGGGAAGAAAGGGGGTAAAATTCCATCAGGGGGATATTTTGGCGACCAACACCTGTTACGCCACTGTAAGCAGTGCATTAATGTCAATTCTGAATTTTAAAACACCTTTGGAACCTACATAATAGGGACCAAGTATATAGTTTAAGTCCCATCCAGAATGTTAGGGCTACGGTTTAGGGTTAGGGTCGGGTCATGGTAAGTGAGTTAGGATCGGGTCATGGTTAGTGAGTTAGGGAAGGGTAAGGTCATGGGTTAGGGTCAAGTTTTGGATGGGACACTTTTCAGAAAATAGTGCAATGCATGAGCCCAAAACTTGAATGACACAATCAATTTTTCACAGTAAAAATACAGGTATGTTTGATAGGTAAATGCCGCCTAGTTTCCCCCACATGCCACCCCTTTGGACCGCAACCACCAAAGAACCATATTGGGAATTGGTCACAAAAGACTGAGCTCATTGTTACTAAATTTTCAATCCTGACCAAACTGATGTCATGGTATATGCATTCAAATATCCCTTCCCTACAATAAATTCCATATTTTTTCTTTAAAGTGTAATGCAGCACTTGAAAAGATCGATAGCAAATTTGAAGTGTCGCGCGTGGCATCTTAATGCATCTTCCTTGTAGGTGACTTAGGCATCCCTTCTCCATCATGAGGCCCACCAGACTTGCACACATGTGCAGTAAAGTGTTAATGACTGGCAATGTTGTTGTAAGTACATTACTGCATTGTAATTTGTTCACAAGGAGAAATTGAAAACGAAGATCTGAAACTACATCATTATAACCCCACATGTAGCTAGGATTGCAATAACATGGTGCCAATAAATATGATTGCTCTGCAATGATTTGTTATGTAATAAGGCCAAAGAAAAAAAAACTCTGTCTCAGCTTCCCGCGCCCATAGGGTTAAAAATTCAAATTTTACCACATTTTTTTTTTTTTTAGGTTTTCAGGAGATTTTTGGCTTTTTTATTTTTTTCTTACATCGAAAGATTTAAAAAAAAATAGTGTCCTAAAAATGTAATAAAAAAAATATTTCCGCGTCCGCATAGCCTTTTTGACTACAAAAAACAAAAATGCGTAGCGCTTAGGGTTTGGGCCTATATAGTAAGCTGAGACAGAGTTCTTTTTTTTTTGGCCTAAATGTTAAACATTTATCTTTTTGTATGTATACAATGTATTTGCTGACATTTTTAATTGCACTTGAAGGTGCAATTTATGATCAACATTTTCACCTCCAAAGTTACCTTAGATATCAAAGTTTAGATTTTTAACTAAAAAAATAAGAATACTTGACTGAAATATGTTACAAACCCAACAGGGAACTTCAGATTGCAAATTTAAAAGCATAGAAAGTGTGCATTTTCTAATTACAATAAAGTAACCTACAGTGATTTCTAATATTTTGTTGAGCTTGTAACTTGAAAATGAATGATCAGAATCAAGTGAAATTTTCAGCAAGCATTATTTTTATTACTGTTCTGAGGTATTGATTGTCGCTATATTTACAATCCTGCAAGGTATATCAAATTGTTGGGTTTTTTTTCAATTTTTGAAAAAGCAATGCGCACCATGTTTTTGCCAGTTGATTGCTCAATGCGTCACTTTTTCCTAATTTGTACATTAAAATTGGCAAAATCAGGGTCTAGTTCAGAAGTCAAAGGGATTTGAATTGAAGTTCCCTTGTTTTCAATCACGGAGTAGTCTGATGATACCAGTAAGCTTTTTTAAGGAATATTTCTCTCATCACTATATCGGGATTTGTCATTTTTGTCAATATTTCTATTTTTATACAAATACAGGGTGTCCCACAAAAAACGCAACGATCTTTGAACTTTTATTTTGAGTGAACAGAGCCCAATGGTGAGCAAAAGTTACAAGAAAATGGCAGAGTAGACCATTGGCTTTTACAGGATTTTTGATTTGTTTAATTTGGATCTCTGAATCAAAAATTATTGCACATTTTGTAAAGACCAAAAAAATTTTGGTGGTCTGATTTGTTAATCTGTAAAGTTTTACCTGTAGTGACGTCATTGGGCACACGTTGAATGGAAATTGCTAAAAACATCACATGATTAGGAGAAGCATCCCTTGAACCCTTTCATGACATAAGGACTCAATTTAATAATGATCTGCTGATATTCAGCTGAGTATTGCGCCTGGTTTAGTCAACCTGTTCCGTCCCCTTGATGGGCCAGATGAAGCATTAGGTCTTAAACTCCTTTGTCTTCAGTTTTCTTCAGTGGTTTCGGTTAAAGACTATTGGTTGACATTTTTCATTAGAATCCTTTTTTTTTTACTCTTTTGGTAGAAATTATATCCTAAACTACCCGAATTTTGCACCATAAGTAACAGAGTCAAGAAATATGAGAGTATCAGGAAGATCCGTACTTTAATTGAACATTTTGACCAATTTAAGTTGAAACTGAACTTAAAATATCACTTAATGTTAAGTACAGGTCAAATAAGATTGGTTTGGATTGATTCTGCTCCAGTTGCTTGCAGAATTCTCTTCATTTCAAGTTTGCATTTCTTAAGCTGGAAGTCTAAACTTACAAATCGGACCAAAGTTGATTTAAAGGGCTTTTTTAAATTCTCCATATCTTTGGACTGGAATGGTAAAATGAAACGGGACAAAAAGCATGTTGTAGAGTAATTACTCTACTTTTGAAAAACATATATTACTATGATTTAATCTTTTAGCAACCATTTTTTACTATTTTTTATTTGCTCGTTGCCTTAATTTTGGGACAAGCTGTATAAGAAAAAAATGTGGGATTTTAAGACTTTTTAAGATGTTAAAAAAAGGAATGCGCGCAGGTCATGTGAAACAGACTTGTTTCTTTTTTGGCTTTAAATACCAAAATGAACAAACACAAATACAAACCTAGTTGTCTAGCTCCTTTTGTTTCACTAGCTAGTTCCCCAATCTTGACAATAGCATCAAAATATTCCTTGGCGACTTGAACAACATCTGAAAAGGGAAAAGGAAATTATCAAAAACAATGAAGAGATAGCAGCGAGTATACTGATATTGGACTCTGTCATGATCATAAAATTGAAATAGATTCCTTTTCAGAGTCATTCTTTTTGCAGCACGTAGCTTGCTGGATCATCACGATCCCTTCATTCAGCGTAAGTGTGAATCCCTCCTAGAGTCACATGGAGGATACGAACTGCCGGCCATCTACAATGATCTGCTGTCACATGACCGCCCTAGCGGGTGGTCATGTGACTAGGAGGGATTCACACTCACGCTGAATGAAGGGGCGTGATGATCCCGCAAGCTACGTGTTGCAAAAAGATTGACTCTGAAAAGGTATCTATTTCAATTTTAATGTAGAGATAATACTGCATCTTTTTCAAACATTATGCAGACAATAAATGATGACACTGTTGAGAGGGTTCTCATCAAATTTTGATTTGGAGCCCTGTATTTAAGGCTGGGGTAGACCTTCAACTACTGTAGCATTTACGGATTCTGCACTCTAACTCTTAAACTAATACTGCATAAACCATAAAAGTATACATTTTTAAAAGTGGATTTTTACCCTGAACATGATGATGATATCAGTTTTTGACAAAAAATGCAGATTTTGGCAAAAAATGTCAAAACGTTATTTTTCGCCCCAAAAATTTCTGGAAAGCCTAACTAAAATTTGCATTTGTTAAATTTTGAGCTTTTTTGCTTTTTGGAATCTAGAAACAAATGTCTGTATAGTCAATCTCAGAAATAAGCTCCCCGTTTCGCGGGTTTTTTACTCATTAACGCGTGTTGTCAAGAAGTACTCTGCGCCGTACGCGACACACTGCAATTCACGCAGTTGGATGTGATAGGTTGTTTCCGTGATCCTCACGCAAAGTTCTTGTTACTGGGGAAAATTGACCAGTCATAACGATCGTCATGCGTCAGCTTTGTCAGGTGATTTAAATTCTGAATAACGCGTACGCACAGACTGCGTAGAAGCACAATAGTTTGAATATTCTGGACGCGATTTTCAGGGAGCTTATTTAGAAGATAGACTTTAGGAAGGGTATTCTCAAATTTTTGATTTGTATCTTATTTTTTGAAAAATTGTCATTTTGGTGGCAGCGGTGGGATTTTTTGACATTCATTTCGAGCTTTAATATATTGTGTTTGAATTCAGGTAAACGAGTGCTAATGATGTCCATAAAGTTCAAAAGGTAAGCCTACACAAGAAGCACAATGGCTAATAAGCATTGTCAATATGGGTGGACACAGTATCTTTGCTTCAGTTATTATCTCCTAATTGCTAAATTCCATTGAATTGATGGCCATGTGACAAGCCCTTATTAATTAAGCATGATCATCATCATTTGCTCCAATCCCATTAAGATGGCCAAATTCAAGTATTTGCTGTACACAATATTAGAATGTACATGGATGATTTTTTACTTGAAATCCTCTTACGAGTCATTTCCATAGATGTTAAAAGGGATTTTGTAAAAGAGGTATTTTAAAAGAAGAACATCAATGTCATCTGCCTAAATTTAAGTTTTGGGGCTTTTGTATGTTGGACTACTTTTTTCCCCTATTTTTGGCTACTTTTATAAAAGAACCGAACATTTGGCTGAAAAGGTTTTGGCAACAGCTGTTCTTCCATGGTTCCTCAAAATGGTGTCCTAATGAGAGAAATATTTCTCACCACAAACTTATTACTACATGTATCTACACTATCTTTACTCAATGGGGTAACATCCTAACAACTCTCACCTTGAGTTTTACAAGTAAAAGAGTAATTTATTTGAAAATGAAGTATAATGCAATGCATACTGTTTTTATTGTTTTTGGGTTTTTTTTATCTTCTCAAGGCTTTTCTTTATTAAAAATTAACCAAGGTCATTAATTTGTACCCTGTCATTCTATAATGCAGAGGTCTGT
>JXSR01S038867.1:0-15988 GCA_000969725.1 Ophiothrix spiculata
GCATTTATATTTTATAATTATGATTAACAGAAGGCAGCTATGGAGTTGGAATGTTCTTATTCTAGCGTATTCAATTTTTAGAGCAATCTATGAAAATCTGAGACTATTGACTGGCTCAATCTCCACTAAAGTCAGTATTTTTCATTTTGAGATAACAAGGAAAAATATATAAATGTTGTATTGCGACAACATTAAGATTTTTACAATATTAGAAATGTTATTGCTTTTCTCTTAAAAGTTGCAAAATATCAGCTTTTATTTTAACTAATATAATGAAAACTAGCACTTTTGTTGACAAGAACATTGTAACTTTAAAATAGGACCCTTACAAGGTGACCTTATTGAAGGCCATGTTTACTGCTTTGAAAACATCATACATGCATGCAAACAAGTGGAACTTACATTGATAGCTATTGAGTCTTGACTGGATGTTGCTTTGCTCTTGTTACATGCATGATGCAGGGCTAGAATTTCGGCGCGAGTCCGAGAGTCCACTCTCGCAAAGAATCGCGCAAAACATGTCCCAAGAATCCAAGTAGACTCGTAAATCCCAAAAGCTTCCACACAAAGTGAATGGAGGAGAATCCAAAGACTCACGCAAACTCCATCCATGAGAATCCAAATGGACTCTTGTACCTCTGAACGAAATTCTTCCCCTGATGATGTGTCCAGTTGGCAAACAGAACAAAATGACCTTCCATGCAAGTGCCCTATTATAGACATGTCATGTTATCACTACCGTAAGGCAAAACAGAAATGAGATTCTAATGCAATAATATAGCCACTGTATTTTGAAGGCAACTTAATAGATTGATCTCTTCTGCAATGGTTATTGTTTCTTGTTATCCTCTTCAGACTACAAAATAATGGTCTAAAAATGTGATCATTTTAAATCCATTTTCTTGAAAAGTTGGCATGGGACATCGAGAAAGCACTTCCATCAGCAACACACCTTGAATTAGACTAAAACAGGCCAAAATTGAAAACAAAAATATCCTGAAATCTAGTTTCTTGCCCGAGGCATACAAAGAAGGCCTATCAAACATGGCTGCTACCTCCTGGCATCTTTTCCCTTTGATTTAGTGTTCTCATTATTGTGTTCCTTATCCCAGTCTTTCATTTTGGCACCCATCAATAAGTCCTCTCGCAACATGCTCCATATTGGTACCAAGAAGGCCTATCAAACATGTCTGCTACCTCCTGGCATCTTTCCCCTTTGTTTTAGTGTTCTCATTATTGTGTTCCTTATCCCAGTCTTTCATTTTGGCACCCATCATGAAGTCCTCACGCAACACGCTCCACATTGGCTTCTCTGCTTCTTCTGTTTGGGTTTTTTTCTTCTGGCCCTAGAAAAAGTGAAAAAAAAAAGAAGCAAAATATAAATGCAAAATTGATGTTTATTATCACCATAAGTATTCAATGTTGTGAGACCAATTGTTTGAGATTCAGGAAGATCAAAAATAGGCTATATAGACTACATAAATGATGTCATAGGGGAGTGTTCATCCCAGGGGTGTTCATAAATACTTAAGAGGGGGTAGTGGGAGAGGTTGGAGCAGTGGACCGCTTAAATTTTCAGATCCGCCTTTGTATTAAACCAACTCATATCTGAAGAATACCTTGTCACTCAAATGCATCTTGTGCACTGAGGTTAAAGTTCACAAACAACTCACTCCATTGCGTGATTGAACTTTTTGTTGGGATCTTACGTGACAATTGATCTGATTTGTTTAATGTTCACACATAGTAAAATCAGGGCTAGAATTTCGGCACGAGTCCACTCGTGCAAAGACTCGCGCAAACAAAAGCCAAAGAGTCCAGTTAGATTCTCGTAAACTGTTGAATAATTCACACAAACTGAATAGGGGAGTCCGAAGACTCTCGCAAATTCAATAAGGGCAAGTGCAAATGGACTTGCGCAACCCTCCGCAAAATTCTTCCCCTGTAAAATACTAAAATGTGACAATATCCAATATGAAAATGTTTGATTCAGATAATTATTAAGCTGAAGTATTTTATCCAACAGAAAAACTAAGAAAAATAAGAAACAGCATCAATCCTGCTGTTGGCTAGCTGTATAATACCTATGATATTGGCTGTCAACTTACCAGATTTCGACTTTCTTTTCTACTTTTCTTCTCTTTATTTTTATTTGAACCCTTAAGAAGATCTAAAAAATCGCCTTTGCTAACTGATGCTTCTATTTCCAGACGTTTGGTCTCTGATCCTGCTTCCTTGAGTTTATCTTCTAAAAATTTCTGTTGTTTCTTCACCGCATTAAATAACTGCACCACTCCTCTGTCGATAAAGAAATAATGATACATAAATATTTTATAATTGCAGGCATAATTGAAAATAATTACTTGCAACGTTCTATCTGAGGGTGTTGTAGGGGCTGCTTTTCTTGTCAATATGTCGCAATAATTTTTTGTCAATATATCAATGTGTGGACATAAAGTTAATATCAAAGAGTTGATTTTTGCCTGAAAAAATGAAATTATAAAATTGGAATATAAAATTGAAATTTTGTTAATGTTTTGTTGTTGTAAATCATCATAATAGCTTTCAAAACAGGAGTCACTGATGAATGACTATTTAGTATTATTTTCTGTTGGAATCAATGCCTAATATAAAGATTTTATTTTTACTTGCTCACTTGTCGACAAATGAGATTTCATGTCATTGCTTGATCGACAAAAATAGCGCCATACGTCATATGGACAAAAATCTTAGTCAAATCACACAATAAAAATTGGCCCAATTGCACATGCTACAAATAAAATTGTAACCAAAATTCAGAAGCACTCTTCCAACCTGAAGCCTGTGAAAGTGACCTTCAATAATTCAAACAATCTATTTTGTTTAGTATTCCTCAGGGATCCATTTTAGGCCCTTTATTATTTGTCATTTTTGTAAATTGTTTACCTAGTGCTGTAACTGAATGTAAAAGTGTAATGTATGTAGATGATACTTCTTTAATGTGTAAAGCTAAAATGAATTGGATCTCAATACTCAAATGGAGTTATGTCAAAGTAAGGTAGCTGAATGGTTCAAAGTTCAAACTAACTCTAAATGTTGTAAAAATCAAAGTATTAACATCTACAGGTAACCCATGAGTATAAATTACCCTAATTTTACATTGGCTTGTCTCTCTATCTAAATTATTCTCATATTCGGTGAAAAAATCTTTAGCTAAAACATTATGTGTACAACCCCTCGAAAAGTTTAACAAAGAGCATTCTTCTCCAGGATAAAAAGGAAAAAAAAACCCAAATATTGAGTGAATTCAAAGTCACACTTGGTACCACTGGTAGCTTGTTCAAGCCTTGGCTCTAACTGTTTACCAGCATCATTCATGCTTCCTGAGTAATCTACACTCCCGGTCAAAAGTGTTTGCGCACAAAACTTTTAACAAGCCATATCTCGAGAACCGTTCATCATTTGCGTAAATTTTTTTTGATTTATATTTATCATAAATAGATCTAAAAAACTAAACAGGAGTTGCACAGGCATGAGAATGATTTTTCATTAAAATATCTGAATTTGGTAAAATTGAAGCAAATACCTCTAAAGTGGTTAAATCGAGCTCCAAATTATCTGAATTTGGATGATTTTGGATGACAAAATATCTGAAATCAGATAATTATCTGAAGATTCTCATGCCTGGTTGCATTCACCACATTCGAAAATATGGCATGCTGTAAATACTGTATACTTTCTTCTGCACGTTCAAAAATGGAATTTAAATACATAACTGCACATTTATTGGAAAACTTATATCCTAAAAATGTTCTTTACGGTTACACTGTGATAACGAGCAATTGAATAATAAACTACATTAGTACATATCAAAAAGTGTGTGTGATGTATTTGTATATGGTCATGGAAATCAGCCACTTTTATGGTTATGGAAGATCGAATAGCAGAGAAAACATGGATGACTTATATTGGATACATAAGCACCTATAAGTTTTCAGAGTCTTGGCTATTTGATATGATAATTACGTTTTTTGCCTGTATTTACGCGTGCGCAAACACTTTTGACCGGGAGTGTATAAACTTCCAATTGTAGAACAATTTTGCAACCCTTCTGTGTACCGGTCAGCGGCGTAGCTAGGGTGTCTGGCGCCCGGGGCAACTGCCCCCCCCCCCCCCCGGGCAAAAAACCGCCCCCCCAAAAAAAAAATGGAAACAGCTTTGAAAAACTTCTCTTCTTTGGCGAAAATGAGTAATTTCTGCTATAATTTATCTTTTAAAATTTCAGCGCGCGGAGCGCTCAAAAAAATTGCGTTTTTTGGCAATAATATTTGCTTATTTAAGCTAAAAAACACTGAAATTGTAAGGGCGTGGAGTCCGCAAAAAATTTAGGCAAAAAATGGCTAATTGCTTAATAAGGAAATCCCCGGTGGGGGTCGAGGGGGCGAATTTTATGCTTTTTTGTGGGGTTATATGAAAGCCTCGGTGGGGGTAGAGGGGATGAAGCTCCCTGAAGCTATAGGGTTTACTGCAGTTTGTGGGTATATAAATATGTATGATATTTGAGGGCAAAAGTATTCTTTTCTCTTCTCCTTTTTTTCTCCCTTCTTTTTCCCTTTTTTCTTTCTCTTCTCTTTTTTTTTCCTTTTTGTCATTTCAGCGCCCCCCTGCGGGTGGCGCCCGGGGCACGTGCCCCCCCTTGCCCCCCCTAGCTACGCCACTGGTACCAGTATTTCAAATCAATTCAAATAAAGCTTTTTATTAAGGATGCAAGTCATATATAGCCCTAGGCAATTTTTTGTTAAAAAATTGCTCCCAGCTCACAGGGATTTGACCTGCAATAGGGACAACTTTTGAGGACAGAGGGGCAATAACAAACATTTTTGAGAACAAGGGCTAAATTCTTAAATAAAATTGTCCCCTGTTCACAGGCACTTGACCTCAACCGGGAACAATTGAGTCATAGGTAATGTTATAAGTATCACAATCTTGATGGAAACAAATACTGTTAAACTTTATGGGAGATACAAGAACAGGGGGTAACTTTCTTTAAAAATATTCCAAGTTCACTGGGATTTGACCTGCTACTAAGACAATTATTGAAGGACAGGGGTTATTTGCCCCTCTACTCCTTTTAAAAAAATATTTTTGATTCACATACCTAGTTGCTGTTCTTTGTAACTTCCTTTCGTGTTCTCTCTCAGTAACCTTTGGTTTCACTCTGTAAAGATTTTCCCAATGTCTTCTCTCTCGTCTCTAAAATGAGGGAATACATCAAATAAAAGTGATAACTAAATATTATAATTCACTCATATTTCATGTAGTTACATTGTGTTGTTAGCATAACTAAACATTAAAATACTTCACTCAACTTACCTGCAGTTACAATGTGTTAAATGTAAACTTTAAAATGGGCATTGGACAAGTTCAGCATCATTCCCAAATTTTCCCCGTGCATTTTGAGATTTTAGCATCATTTGAAGTATTAGCAGTAATAATGACAGCATGTAAAGTTTAACTGTCAAATTCAAACCTTATATATCAAAATATTTAGATATTCTTTTATTTTAAATTATCTTTGTCGACAACGATAAATACTGCCCTCTGTAGTTGATTATTTTACATTGGCTTTTTCAGGAGATATAATGCAAATTTTAAATTTCTTTTCATTTGTCTGCAATCTATGATGTGAAAGGAATGTTTTAAAAACAAATCTGTGGCTCTTTCTTGATAGATAAATATGTTTAGAGAATAGCATCATACCCAAGATCAACAAACAAAATAAAAAAAATGACTTTTCTGAAGGTTTTGATCAAAAATTTCTCGCTATCTGGTAATTGACAGCTATTTTCTAACATACGAAGTGTAAATCATCCACAAATTAAATTTCGAAATTTTGTCCAATGCCCCTTTAAATTAGTTTTTTATTTAACTCTGCTGTTAAGAAGAGCAGGCTAATTTTTACTACTGGGAGTAATTTGAAGGTTCACACGGAACTGTAGTAATACCTGCTAAGCATAACCCTATATTAAGAGATTTTTGGTCTACTCCTCAGAAAGAAGAGGGGTGAAAAAAGTGTGCTTCACTTTTTATTTGGATCTATGACCTCTGTCATCCAAAAGCATGCAAAGATTATCAAGCCAGAACAAATTCAATGCTTAGGCAGCATTTTTGTCCCTGTAAATATCTTTTATTTATGACAAAATTTGGACATGTATAATAAAAAATACCAGACGTCCTATAGGTTACAGTCAAAGGAAATCTTATGGGGGGAAATGAGACTTAACAAAGAAACTGAAAATTATGAAACTTCATAAAACTGAAATGATCAAAAACAACAGTTTTGCATTTTTGATACTTATTTTGCATTAATCAAGTTGAAAATAATTTTATCCATACTATATTTTTGATGACATCATTACCTCTTTTTGGATCTCCATTATGTGTTCCTCATCTTCAGCCTTCCGTTTGGCATATTCTTTGGATTTGCTCAACACTACTTCATTTTCATCTGGCGTTTCATTGCGCAGAATTTTAGCCATGGCATCTGCCCATCCAGCCCCTGGTTCCACCTGCTCTGCCTCCGCATCATCAGACTCATCCTCCATCTCCCTATCATCATCTGAAGACGCTGGACTATCATCTCCAGAAGCGCTGGGTTTGTTTTCGCCTTTGCGTTTGCTGAGTTTAACTCTTTTACCTGAAATTGATGGAAATTTTGGAAGTTACGTTTTTCTCATTTTTGTGGTATGTTGCACTTTTTCTGACCTTTTCATGACTTATGATCATATCAAGACCCCATTTACCAGCTATAGTGAGCAAAAAACAGAAATATTGTGGGAAAAAGACACTTTAAATTGGCAACATTTTGATGTGAGTTGGACTGGCATTGGAACCCTTGTCCTATAATTGACTATCACATCAACAATTTTCTCGAGTACATAAAGGCAATATTATAAGATTTGGCTTCAAAAGATTTTAGTTAAAACATAAACAAAGAATTATGACTCACTAATAAAGGGCATCCATATGCATATTTTCTCTCAACTTGTTATGGACATATACTTTCCTTTATTACACTATGCATTAAATTCGACAAATTGCCATTTGCCGTTTTTACCTCGAGGCACGTTGTATAGGTCAGCCTATCACATAACGGTAATTTGTGCATAAAATGAAAAATACTATTGGTACTTGAAAAAGCAGAAATGCGCTTTTTTCCATATTCATGAAAGGAACCTTTTTGAATTAAAACGCGTTGTACGAAACAGAAATTAAACAATTTGGCCCGTATTCCAGATGGCAGCCACCATGTGGTCTAATGAAAATGTTGCCCAAATTTGGTTTGAAAATTACTCTAGTCTAGTATTTTAAAATACTCACAATAATATTCCAAAGTCATTGTTAGACCAAAACGGCAGCCATTACGGTTTGACAGTTCTTCCAATACAACGCATGCATTCTCATGTGCTAAAATTATGGCACTACACCAAAAACTTGATATTTATCTCCTTGTATAACTGTGACATTTTGATATATTTTTTGCACATAAATTGACACTTTTTAGAAAATAATGTATATCTCCTAATTAAAAACTCTGGTTTGAAGTATTGGAAAGATAAGATTTTAATGATTAAAGAAAACATGCTACATGTAGTTTTTTTTAAAGGTTTTTGGATGTTAATTAAAAAATTGATTAAAAAACGATTTTTTGCGACACAAAATCATCCATAACTTGACCTAGGAATGATGAAATTTGCTGATTTTGGTATCATTTTCTTTGTTATGAGATCCTCGTTCCAATAAAGTTAATTTCATCAACATTGAGTGACATTTTAATTTTTGTGCTTGTGCCTAACTATGCGTTCTCTTGCACACAAAATCTTCATACATGTAAGTCTACACAAGTGTCTGAGCACATCAGAGGATAAGATATGAAAACCTCAGAAAAAATTTATGGTAAATTTCTTATATCATTTATTTTGAAGCGTGGTATTGTAAAGTGCACAGGTAAGCTTACAGTTTAGTCTCCAGTCAATGTGCCATGTGGTATCCAGGGGGTATCGTTTGTAATGCGCTAAGGGACTTCGGTGTAATGCGCTTTATAAAAGCTGTTGTATTATTATTATTATTATTATTATTATCCATTTAGATCATAGTTCACGCATCATTTTCCATAGATTACTTCATCAACAATCGCTGGTTCCCCATATTTATTTATTTTTTTGTCTTAGAAAATGCACACGGAAGTAGCTAAGAAGCCGGCGACCAGCGTTAATCGGTTTAATTGTTCTTAGAAAAATTACGATTTCGGTCCTCCTACCCCGTTCCATTGAAACAGTGCTTAAAAGCATCTTTCGTGAGTAAGATTACCATAAAACAAGAAAATTGTCTTAAACTGTTAGAAAATATGAAATAATGAATTATTTTGAAATAATGAAATATTTGACCCGGCATTTCTTTCTGACCAGACACAGGAAACTGGGCATCAACTTTCATTATATTATGAGTGTTGTTGATGGAAAAAATCAAAATGTGTACTTTTATCATGCATTTGTTAATTTTAGGTGTATGTTTACATACAAATGATCATGAATTTTCACAAGTTTATGTTTGATAAACTCCTTGACTACCATGGCCTATATGTCTTTAGCAACTCATCACTAAGCCTGTGCAAGAGCACATTTCCCACATTTTTTCATGATGCGAGTTGTTCAAAATGAGATTTCAAAGAATTAGCAAAATTATCCATTGAGTCACTGGTAACCCGGTCAGTCCATATCCATGTAAATCATACGGACTGACAAGTCAGTCATTGTAGATCATTTTGTGAATGTTTGGGTTGTGCATGTAAACTTAAGTAGTTTACTGAAAATGTATGAAACAACTTTTACAACTCATGACTGTACGATCTCAATTGGTTTTAATGTGACTCTACAGGGGCGTCATAGTGTGGTGGTTAGTGATCTGCCTCACATGCATTGGGCCCAGGTTCGATTCCCGTAATCGCAGTCAGTATAAAGAGTAGTGTATTTTACCTCGACTGTTCCCAACCCCGTTTCAATTTCTGGACTTCAAAATCCGCCTGAACGTTTAAATCCTAAGCATATGAGGTTTCACAATATTGGAAAAAAGAAAGAAAGAAAGAGTAACTTAGGACTAGGTGAGCACTAGCGTATGGAAAAAGTTCACAGAAATCTTGATACTCAATTGCAAACTTATTGCAAAAGGAGAAAGTTCATTTTTTTCACCTTTGCATGCAAAAATATCCCAACATTTTACAACCCCCTTATACTACATCAGGGACTACATCTTACCGACGTAACATCTGTCATTGGGTACAAAAATCAAGTGCTGCAATCGCGATTTGATGACGTTTTTTTCGAGCTGAGTTTCCACGAACCGGCTTTTTGATAAACAAACATGGCGATATGACATGATCGTGTGGGGGTTGTCAAAAACTAGTGCTGGGCGTATTTTTATTTTACGGGTCGGTATTTGGGTCGTATTTTGGGCGCACTTGGTGAAAAATCGCTCCCAGAACTAACATAATTAATGTGACCTTTGTGACCCGGTAATGCCCAATCATAATATTTGTCATTTACACGATAGTAAACATCTGAGCATCGGCTAGTATTACACTTTTTACAGCCTATTGGCTGAGAAAATAATCACGACAATTCACCTTTGTTAATGAAGAACAGTGAAAAAAGACAGTACGGATACTAATGGTTCTTCACTTCAAGGTCAGGAGAACTGATAGAACAATTGATGTGTGCATTTCAAGTGACATATAGTTATTTGAACGTCACAAAACTGCGCTCGCAAATCTCATTTCAAACTCGATTCTCTAAGGCCTATAAAGATGTACATCGTTAAGCCTGTGTTGAGGCTAGGTGAGCACAACGGGTACACCGGGCCTGGTTCCCGGTAACAAATAAATAAGATCTATATTGAAAATACGTTAAAGTCGCGCTTTGTTTATCTCCCACTCGATCGTGAGAAATTACCCACAATGCATGCTGATCTGAATTTACGAAAGGGCTTATTGAAATACGTGGTTGCAAGGTTGCCGAATTCGCTTAGCGTCAGTGCCTCATATAGAATATGAGGCACGAGTTCAGTGCAAGACTAGCGGTTGCACCCCAGCACAACACACGTTCTAGCCAAAATGATGCCATCATTGATCATCATGGATTCATGACGTGGGCAAATATGGCCACCAGCATTGACCAGCTTCTCATCAACATACCTGTTAATTGATCAGTGTCATCACCACTTTCGGCATCAGCATCGCTGCCTGAGTCATAACTGACTTTAACAAACGGCTGCTTCCGTCTTCGTTGCTTGGTTTCAACATTTTCACCAATAAAGGACAACACGTTTTCACTTTTCTCACGCTTTTCGCTGGAAGCCGCCATCTTGGTTTGAGTGTTTCTAAGATGAATCATATATCCTTTTTTTTTCTTGACAGAAACTGTTGAAGCGATCTTTTGACACCAGAACTACTATAAAGTAGTACTATAGTTACTTTTTGTAGTAATATATTATATTTTGTGAAAGAGAATGTGGAGAAATGAAGTTTGATTCAATAAAACCTGGGAAAACCAGTATTCAATAAATTAAACACTATGTACGAGGCCTCATGGCAAATGATGACTACGGAAATAAAAATTCCGTTAAAAAGGAGTTAGGCGTGCAATTATTAAAGGTGCAATTCATGATTTTGATGTGACAAAACCTCGCCTCTTTTCTAACTGAATAAAAAAAGTGTACACTATAAGTATATACTGAAAATTTCACTTGATTCCGACCATTCGTTTCCTAATTACAAGCTTTTCAGTATTCTGAAGGCCATTTTGAAAATCCCCATAGGCTACTACTGTGTTATAATTACTGTCGGGCCCGACAATACTTAGAAAATGACACATTTTCTCACTTTTCTCAAAAATGCAAGCATATATGAAAGAATGGTTTTGGGATCGTAACATATACCAGTTGAGGATTCTTATAGCTTAACTCAATTTTGATAGAGGTGACCTTGAGGGTGAAAAGTGGATCATGAATTGCCCCTTTAAATCTGGTTGACATTAATATTCAAATATCAGCAACATTAGTTGTGAACATGGATGAATATTTTGGATAGGGTTTACATATAGCTTGTGATTTCGAAATGAATATGTGCTGAGATTATTTTTTTTTCACGATGAAGCTTTATATATACACATATTGAAATCATTCTAGCATTTGAAATCGCCAAATTTTGTAGTAGTATGTAATGATATTAAAATTGAGCATGGTATATTTTAAGTTTAAATATATTTAGGACCCTTTTTTTTCAAAATTAAAAGTATATATTTCTTGAAGAGGAGCTGCATACTGATTTTGATTTTGTTCTTTTTCTTTCTTTCTTTTTTTTTTTGTTTTGAAATATTGTAAAAATTTAGTTAGCTTTCTGTAAAATTTTGGGCCAAAAACCTGATTACACACATTTTGGTGGACTATCTACGCACTGACCCTCAATGGTGAAGCACACTATTTACTGCCATAAAAACTTTTTTTTTACTTTCTGGACTTCAGATCTATGAAGTGCAACCATAAGTGAAATTTACTGGCACAAATCAAGTTTAAAAGCCTGCGTGAACATCAGGCCATTCTAGATTCCAGCGGTTTCATCACAGCAACATCGCTCGATACAAAGTCTTAAGATTTTAATAATGCACACTATAATTGATAGCTTGAGTATTATCGAGCATTGACACTTTGGGAATTTTTTTGGGGGGTGCAGATTTTTTGGTCGAACACAAGGCAGTATTTTTCATGTGGTGGGATTGAAATTCCAGTTTTTAAGGGAAATCACACATCTTTTTATTGTCGAGTGTCTGGGTCTCAGACAGCGGTCCTGTAGCCTTGTGGTGAAATGATGGTACCTGCTAATATCAAAGGTGGAACCTACGCTGTAATTTCAAGGTATAAAAAACAGTGTACTTTTTCAACGTGGACTTTATAAAGTCCAGATTTATAGACAATTCGCGTGTTTTTGTTTTTGGTCGATGAGTTAAGTATGAATCCATACTACGGAGCAGTGTGCGGTCTATTAAGTATGAATTCATACTAGGGTATGCAAACACGACACGGAGCGCTTATGCTTAGGTCTATCGGTTAAGATTTTATCGACCGTTTGTAATTGTGGGTTGTATTGTTAGTACAAAGGAGGGTTATTGGGAATTTTTTCGGGTTTTTTTCCCCTTTATTTTTATTTTTTTGGGGGGAGGGGTGGGGGGATGGGAGGGTGATGGGTCGTGTCGGGACAGTTCTTTTGCAGAAGGACGCGGTTAACTGACGCATGGCATTTCAAAATAAAACTTGAACTTTTTGCAATAAAATAATCAGAAATTGGTGTTTCTCATAGAAAAGAACGTTTTTCTGTTTTCCTATTGATTCAACATTGAAAAAAATTCTCAGATATGTTTTTTTCGCCTATGCCAAAGTGTTACTAGTTCAAAAGTAGGTTCGGACTGTTGCCCCATCTAAAAGAGTATATGTGCGTGTGTTTACTTGCTTAGAATACAAAACAACCGTTTCTATTGGTGTTATATCAATATAAATAGTAAATCAACCTCACTATAATTCAAATAAGTAAAATATTAATGGCGAGTATTGAATAAATTCCACAAAATATGATTTTGGTCAATAACCCAAAAACATGAAAATGGTCAATACTTCCTTTTGCCTTGGTAGGGCAGTATAGGCCTAACCATTAAAGCGCATACTCCTAAGTGCGCGTCTATCTAAACCGTGTGCGTTCATTAAAAGGCAAGCAATAAATCACCTCTGTAACCTTTAAAACACTTATGCGTCCGTCTGCAACCTCTGCGCGCAGACAGTGAAACTTTTATGCGTACGTACGCAACATTAGTAGGGTTTTTTTGCGTACCTGTGCGACCCTTTAAAGCGCTCTTTTACCATTGAAAAGCTGATGCGTACGGGCTCAATTATTGCGTGGTCATTTTGACACGGCCGGGTGAGCTTTAAAAAAGCAAAGTGCGTCCGTGTGCAACCCACAAAACGTGTGCGGTGGGTAAATTTAAAAAAAACCATCGAATTTTACAAAAATATGGTTTTGGTTTGCATGCTTTGGCTGATCTACAAGTATGAATTCATACTTAACTCATACACCGTACACTGCACACACAAGTATGAATTCATACTTAATTTGCATGGACCATACACTGAACTCAAAGGAATCAATACCTAAACCATTAACTTTAAACGCTCCACCCATGCCGTGCTTGCATGCTAATATGAATTCACACTTATCTCATATACCGTATTCTGTACGCTAGTATGAATTCATACTCAACTCAAAGACCAAATGCAAAAACACCCCGAATGTTAATAATTCTGGACTTTTAAAAGTCCATCTTGAAAATGTACACTGTTAAAACCTGGAGTGTTGTTGCCTAAGTGTTTTGTGCACAATTCAAAAAACATTTCACTTATGTATGACAATCTAGAGCAAATGATATTTAAAAAAAAGAATAATATTGCTTTGATACAATCATGTGATATGGTATCATAATGACGAAGACTGGGGAGCAGATGGCGAGGATAATTTTGTGAAGGAAATGCTATCTCTTGTGCAAAGGAGTTCCTTTAATTTAGAACCCTGGCAACAGACCTAATTACCCGCTTTTTTAACATGTTGAAGACAATCTGGACCGTTTGAGACCGGGACGCAGAGGGGAAGGAATGATTGGATTTACCACAACATAAATACAGATCCTCCACTTATGAAGCAGCATGTAAGAGATATTCTCTTCAACAAGAAGCAAGGAATAGAATTATAGGTACAGGAAATGTTTGGAGCAAAGTGTAATTTCTTCTTAAGAGTCTCCATGAAATAATCATGTGTTTTAGTTTTTGACCTGAGAAAGTATAATAATGTCCCATGAAAAGATGCTTTTCCATTGCCTCGGATTGATGATAGTTTTGGTGCCCTTTCTGGTTCTCGTTTGATCTCGACCATGGATCTTGCGTCTTGGTATTGGCAGGTGGAAATTAATCCCAAATATCGTTGTAAGTAGATACTTCATTTACCCATTACTTGGTAGGAGAACGTTGATATTTTACACCGCTACCTACACACACGTTGACACATAGCTCATATACTTTAACTTGGCTTGATAGTTTTGTTTTGATACTAAAATCAAGTGTTTCTAGACACTTTTTCAGATGTTTTTCTGATTTCCGCGCTATATGATAGACTATTTTTATTTAAGAATATGTTATCAGGGCGATGATTTTGTCCATGCACACCCACCTATTTGTAAACAAGAATTCTGCTATATGGTTGCAGAGTTATTTAATTTAAAAAACTTGCCCATTTTTTTGGAAGTGAAGAATAAACAATTTCAGTTGTCTACAAGTAATGTGGACATCCATGCACACCCAAGAATTGTTTAATATATCTGCTTAATCACATGTAATTAAACAACAAGCGGCAACAATAATGATTAATTGGGTGAAATTCAGCCCAAAGTCAGTATTGATCAGCCCTTTAACATGCAGAACTAATCATCTTTAAATACCCCGCGCATGTCTGGGCGCAAAATAATTCTTGTTTTGTGTGTAATATCCATTCAGACAATTGAAATATTGACCAAATTACTCTGTGTATGACTAGCGGAGTTCTGCCATTAGTGCCGTGACCTTGCTAGTCGAAAATAAAGAAAGTAAAAGAATTATCCCCTGACATGCGTTCTCCAAAAAATAGCGATACAAAAACCTTCATATCTTTGCAACTGAATGTCGGATTATAAAAATTCAAACGGTTTTGGATTCCTTAGATCACCTGGCTTCATTTAAAATTCCTTTGAAAGAATTTGATGCATAATTTAAAAATCACCTGAAGTGTCTATTGTAAGACTGCTTTCTCTGCTGGATTAGGGCAATATGAATATAATGTTATGCTGTTTGGTCTTTGCAACGCACCAGCAACGTTTGAGCGTTGATGGAACTGACATTAGCTGATCTACAGTGGTAGATTTGCCCTGTATAACTTGATAATATAATCGTCATGTCCAAAACCTTTGAGGAGCATCTGAACGTCTAGCGATGGTATTTCTAAGGTTTCGGAATGCATTATTGAAACCCAAGAAATATAATTTCTTTCAAAAAAAATCTTATTTTGGGGGCACCTGGTAACTTCAGTAGGATTAAAAGTTGATCCATCCAAGATTGAAAGAGTAGAGAATTGGCCTGCACCTTTGGAGAAGGTTAGATCGTTTTGAGGATTAGCAGGGTATTAATACAGGACGTTTGTTAAAGATTTCAGTTTAATAGCATACTCTCTTGAATAAGCTGTCTCAAAAGTTTATGAATTTTAAATAGACTCCAGCTTGTCAGAATGCATTTCATATGTTGAAGCGTAAATATTAGTGTATCCGGATTTTCCCCTTTGGAATTTGTCAGTGATGCCGTTTGGAGGGGCTGCAGGGCAAATGGCCCGATGGCTGGCGACATAATTGAGCATGTATGATTTCTAGTTTAAGCATTCGCCTTGGGGGCTACAACATACAGGGTGTCCCAATAAACATTGTGCATGGAAACAGCGCTGATTTTCTCAGAAGTTAGACACACCAGCGATCTCAAAATTATACATTCTACAGTCCATAGTTTTGTTCATCATCACTGAAAATATCAAGAAAATCCATTGAGGCGAACTAGAGATATCGTTGATTTTGTCAGCTTGTACCATTTTCCTCTTGCACAATGGGAATCCTGTGGTTAAACCTGTAATCAGACGGCATGAAAAAAGGGTCTATGCAAAATATGCAAAATCGATGCTTGTGAAATTTACTGTAAATGATTTCTCATACTGTTACTATTAGAGTCAAAGATCATCAACAGCCAATGGAGACTGATTGACGGATGTGCAGCATGTTAATGACCAGAAAAAAAAATGAAATGAACAAGTGAAAAACGAACTTTAAAGAACTCTCAGAATAGA
>JXSR01S038868.1:20995-49473 GCA_000969725.1 Ophiothrix spiculata
ACATTCTGGTTTTCTATTATTACACTATTCTATTATTGCACTAGCAATAAAATATATCAAACATAATTGGATTGGAAAGGGTCCCAACCAAATTTCCTGTTGAAAATTGTCCTTTTGTCTATGCCATTGTCAGTTCACAGGTCTAGAAAACATAAGTTAAACAAAATTTAGAAAGTAGATCCAAGGTACAAAACACAGTAGATTCAATTTGATAGCTCTTACAGAGCTCGCCGTTATTAATTTGTAATGAATTCTGTCATAAAGGGGGATGTCGTTTGTGCAAGATTGTTAGGGATGGGACTTGTCGAGCACGAAGCTCGAGATTGATATTCCAAATCACAAAAGTCAAAGCCATGAAGTGGCGTTATATCTATTCAGCCTAAGAGAAGAGATCAACGTCGGCCCAACAGCCTTTTCGGGATTTCCAATCTCTTATACAGAAACTCAAATATCGCTAATTTGTTCCATTGAAATACATTGCGTTTTTGTCAAAATTGGCCAACTTCAGAAGCTCACTGTGGTTGTAATCGGAGTACAATTAAGGTTTGTGACATATACCCATAAGGAGATAAATGTTCCTAACATTATTTTATGACAGGTTTCCTAATTGTACTCCTAATAAACACACACGGATCATCCGAAGATGCCTGTTTTTCGTTATCGGGGTATTGCTACCGCGCGAAGTGTTATAATACCGTAAATTAGCATTTTATCAGTAGCTCTGAAAAAGAAATAGAAAGAATGAAAAAAAAAAGAAGAATTACATCATAGAGAGTGAAAAGTCAAAGAAAATGATTGGATATAACTGAAATAAAAAGAAAAGAAATGAAGAAAAAAAAATGTAAGATAATAGGTCGAAGCAAGAATCGAACCCGAGACGCGTGCACATGAAAGCGAGAATTCTACCACTACACCAGCCCGTCTGACTAATAATATCAGGGAAGTCTAAAATACTTATAGAATTGAAGATAAAAGTGGTACGCATGCTCGTCAGAAAAAACGTTGAAAAAGGGTCTGATTTTGCCCCTTTGGTGTCGTCGACGTCTTTAGAAAAAGGGGTGCCTTTTCAGGGTAACTTTCGACATTAAGGGTCGTCTTTTTAAGATATCTTCTACTTTAGGGCACTTTTTCTAAAATTTCAAGAAATAACTACAGAAAATGCTTCCAATGTATTATTTTTGTTTTCTATGGCAGAAAAAAGGACATTGTTACTCCGTTAATGGTCCATTTCAGTGTGGTACGCCATTAATGGGTCAAATGTCCATTGCGACATTTAGGGGTCAATTTTAGTGCATCGCGACAGTTAGGGGTATGATTTGGAACATTTTATGACATTAAGGTTTGGAATTTGCTGTACATGGTTTTGACATTTAGGGTCCGATTTAGAGGTGCTCTGACGAGCATGCTTACCACTTTTTTCTTCGAGCGCCCCCTGGGACAGAGCCACGCAAGCATATATGCTGACCAACTTATTTTGATGGTCGATAGAGGTGGTATCCATGATCTGTATTGAACTTAAAGTATTCTTTGATTGAACAGGTCGCTTTGAGCCAAATTTACAATTTGATAGAGATGGTTACTTAAAGGGACTGGCCTGGATCCTGTCCACTGATTTTCTGACTATATATTGTTTTCACAGGTATCGATAGTATATGATTATACTAACATATCCTACCAGTAGTTTCCACTGAATTTGTGTAACAGAGGAGAAAAATGAAATTATTTACTAGCTGTATTTTTTGTCACCGGCGAAAAAAAATGGTTGAAAAAGTGTTTCTAGTTTTAAATCTTAAAAAGATCTTGTTTCTACACCTGTGATGAGTAAACAAAATTATTTTTGATAATATTGTTTCTCTTTTGATATGAATTAACTTATCTCCAAGAGCTTCATTTGATCCTTTATCTGGTAAATCCAAACAGAGGTACAAATTTAGGATTAAGAAACACTGGATAGTCACACCACCATCACATATAGATATATTGCAAATCAATTCGCTGTCAATTTGAGCCATTTCTGTGTACATTTTTGTACTTTTCTTGATTTTACTACACTTTTAAAGCATTTCCATAAGTTTTTAATTCTAAGTGGAATCTAGGCTAGTCCCTTAAACCCTAACACTTTTAAGCACCTAGGCTTATTCATTTAAAATCTCCTCAGAAATTTACAAGTTAAAAATGGCTGGTTCCCGGTCTGTGACATATTTGGACTTGGGCGATTTTCTTGATTTTGTGGAATGGGATTTTGTGAGGTTCGGTGGTGTTACTGTTAAAAGACTGTAAACGCCAATTTTTTCGCGCTCAGTAATTTTCTTGGACCAGCGATCAAATATTTCAATGATGACCCCGTCGTCCGACCTTTCTGTTGGGGTCAAATTTTCAACTTTGTCCGATTTCAAAGATTAAGGTGTCAAGTTGTTCGTCTTGGACCAGTTATCAAAAGTGTCAATGGTGACCCCGTCATCCGACCTTTCTGTTGAGGTCAAATTTTCAACTTTGTCCGATTTCAGAGATTACGGTGCCAATTTGTTCGTCTTGGACCAGCGATCAAAATTGTCAATGGTCACCCCGTCGTCCGACCTTTCCCTTTGAGTCAAATTTTCAACTTTGTCCGATTTCAACGATTAAGGTGTCAAATTGTTCGTCTTGGACCAGTTATCAAAAGTGACATTGGTGACCCCGTCATCCGACCTTTCCGTTGGGGTCAAATTTTCAACTTTGTCCGATAATTTTGTGGATTGGGATTTTGTGAGGTTCGGTGGTGTTAGGGTTAAAGTACTGTAAACGCCAATATTTTCGCACTCAGTAATTTACGCGCATGGCCAATGGTGGACCATTTCGCATGTTTTTATTTTTGCGCAAGTGAACATTGGCCGAGTATGGAATTTCCCTTATAACAATTACACATTAATTTTCGCGGTGCATCCATTTTTGCGTAACCCAATTTTACGCAAAAATAAATGTAGCACGAAAAATACCACTTATACAGTATAGGCGTAATCATATAATTAAAGCATAAAGATTAAAGGGAAAAACAAAGTATGCCAACATACATGTGTAGTGTACATGAGGATTATGTTACAACATAGGCCTATGTAGAAAACAAAAATGTAGGCATAATGTGTAATGTGTACTAACAAAATATATCTAACAAACAGATACTAGTGATCCATAAAAAAGAACAATATTAGGCCCAAAAGAAACACATTTGTTTCATGTTACATGTGTGCATTTTGCCTTTTACTACTAAGAAATACCACATTTATGTTTTTATTTTCAGAAATTTTGAAAATGAAAATAAAATACCTGATATTACAGTAAAAGTAGGACAACTTTTTTTATTCAGAATGGTGTAAATTTTTTACTATGGCGTAAAATTTAATTCTGAATGAGCATTTCCATTTGAAATTTTCCACATCATGCAAAATGTTTAAAATGGTGAACTATTTTTTATCCCACTTCACATTTTCAGGTGCTTACTAATCCATAATCACAAATTTGCAGTAAACTTTCCTTTTTACTTGAAAAGTACTTGCAGGGTTGTCACCACGCCGGGCGATTCTGGGCACTAACAATTTCCATCCGGCACTCAGGGTCATTTTGAGTACAAATTCTGCGGATGTCGACTCTACCTGGCACCACTTACCCAGCGCATTGCCAGGATTCACTTTGTTCTGCCCAGCACTAAAAATATCCTGGTGACAACCCCTGAGTACTTTCACATGCTACCCCATGCCCATAACCATCCCACTGAACTTGAATGCATGTAGTAAATTAACAATTACCGTATTTGCGATTTGATTTAAGGGCACAGTTAACCCCTCATTTTCTGAAAGATTTAATGCTTTGTAACTCAGCAACCGATAAGTAAATCCATATAAAAGTATACATTTCTAGATGTGAACTTTCATGTAGAAGATGATGGTTAGGTCAGTTTGGGACCAAAATGTATGATTTTGGACCAAAGGTCCAAAAACCCTTGTTCTTGGACCACCATATTTGTAAACAATCTTTAATAAGTAAATTTAAAAAAAATAAAAGTTAGACAGGTATGCTTTTTTAGAAACTAGAAAAACACATGAAAACTTGAAATACATGTCTAGGAATGCATTTCTCAAAAAAAAAATGATTTTTGACTTACTTTTTGAAATATTGTCAAAAATAGGCCTAAATGACAACAAAAAATCATTTTGTTTACTTTTATATGGATTTAATTATCAGTTGCAAAGTATATTATATTTCTGAAAATGAGGGGTTAATTGTACCCTTAAATTATCGCCGGCAAGATATAAATACAATGGCAGTCTTTTCAGAAATAACTAATTCATTTCTCAAAATAAACCATGATCAATTTCTCGAAATAAAAGCATTTTTTCATTATTTGAGCTTTTTTTTTTGAATTATAAGTAATCATCCTAAACAGTTAACAATTTTAATTCTAAGTCGACATAGTTTTGAAGCTATAAATTAGGGAAAATACAGTGCTTAAAGGGCCGAGTTGGCCACAGACTCCAGGGAGATATATGTTTGGCAGTAACCAATTATACAAATTGGAAGGAATTTACTGTTGACATTTTTACAAGGATCAGGTGTTTCCATGAACTCACAGACACTTTTACAGACAAAAAGAAATAGAGAATAAAGGTGACAGGGTCAAAAATTTATGACCACTTTGGGCTTCGAAGGTTGCAAGTAGTTATTTAGTTTCCATATGTTGAGGCAATGCCAGCAAGTTGGCCTGGTCAACTAGCACGGGTCTTCTGTCCGTGCATAACAATGCATTTTGTAAACTATTTTGTTAACCCATTATTAATTATATTCAACGGAGGCAATAAGTAGAGATAATCTCCACTTGAGAAATTGCAATCCGTAACAATCCTTTTGTGTTTACACGAGAAAAAGCACAACTAAGACACCCAGGAATTTTTGCTTTCGTCGAAGACAATAGCCTATCCCATACTTTGATTGACAGGCATCTTTTGTGTGTATTTTTGTAATTCGATATTTCTTTTGTCAATTTACGATTTGTCAACTATTTGTTAACTAAATCCTTTGTCTTTTAATGAGATAACTTACGACAAACTTGAACAGGCATAGTGTGTGCCAATAAAAACGCTACATTTTTCGTGATTATTTTCTGAGAGAGTTAGGCAACATGTAATAAAAACAATTATCACATTTTATTGTGCATAATCTCAGCTTCAAACAGCTTTTTGTTTCATAAAATTTGAACGATTAAGTCTGAAGTTATTTAATTACAAGTTCTGTGAAGCCCTAAAAAATTGGGTTGGTCCGATTTCATGATCTCAATTCCATACAGGGGTGTGAGAGTTCCTCTTTTCAGCTGATTTCCTCGTTTTTGAAAATTTTCTTGTGATAAAATTTCAGCTTTTTTTTTTTCATTTTCAGCCAGTTTTTGACCTTTTTCCTGACTTTACGACGCTTTTCCTTGTTTTTGTCAACTGGCCTCTCACACCCCTGTCCATAATCATTAACCAATAGTAGGTGGCAATCAAAACATTTAATGACAAGTTATAATCTTACTTGCATTTTTTAGTGTTATATCAAACGCTCATTGAAAGTATCCAATCAAGCCATAAAGGGTGTCAGAATAACTTTTACAATTGTAAGAAATAATAATTTCATTTGTTTTCTCTCTGAAATTTCATGTTCAAAGTTTACCAAAACCGGAATGTTTAAGTCAGTTTCTGAAAGTCTGACATGGATGCGGAACTTGATTTTAAAATTTATCTTGATACGCAATGTAATTTTCACAAAATGCTGTATCTCCGGACAGGAATATCCGAATTGGATGAAACAAACGGCTTAATGAAGGGGAGAAGCTCTATTTTAATATAATTGATGATTTGATGAGAAAAAGGATGTGCTTATATTTTAAATATTTCTGCTTTCCAATCTTGCGTTTTTATTGGCACACCCTGTAGAAATTTGACTGATTTTTTTACAACTAATGATGTTTTTTGTTTGTTTAGAATCCTATCTTGTCTTTCATCTCATATAGTATCTGTTTTAACATTTTTGAAATGACTAACAGAATTTGTATTATAGAGAATGTTTTGAAGTAGGTCTATTCCAAAAGTACCCCAGTATATGACACAAGATCTTAAAATAATCGTGAGTTTTTAGTAAATCAAGTTTACCATATTTTGTCATAAATATAAAATATTTAAAAGAATATCACGTACGTACCTTTGTTGCAAAGATAAAAGCTGCACTTTGCCCAGATCTATAATAGATATATTATTATACAACCACAGGAAATGTATTCACAAGTGCAAGTTCAATCTGATTTGGACTATGTTGCAATAGTTACCATTTACTCCTTGGCGCTTATCCAACACCGTCTCCAACTATGATCCAAATAGCCGATAGTTATATAATGAAACACCAGAATGAAACAGTGACACATGTTTTTTAGCTAAGTTCCTTGTGTGGGAAAGACTTTAACCCAATTCCACAGTACATAGACGGGGACAAGGCCCTTTTTGCCTATAAAATCTTTTATGCATGGAACAGTGGCCAAAATCTGTGGACTTGGATTCATTTTGCCTACATACTCTACATGGCACACAAGACATAGGCCTTCTTATATTGTTTTTGCAGATATTTTCATTATGGTGTGTTTTTTGTCTGTCAAGAATTAAGTGGATTTAGTTGTGAGTGTATATGACATCTCCTCCTTGCACAGTCACATCCCATATTTAGGGATTTTGGTGCTAAAAATTGGACCCATGGATGTTTAGGGATTTTTTGTGAAAAAATAACCCATTCCAGCGGCACATCCCCGTATACCTTATATATGTGAGTACCCCTCCCGGGAGTCACATGGTAGACTACCAGTAAAGATAACATCTACAAGTTCATGAATCCAATCCACAACTCATCCCCCAGGCCACAAACAAGTACAATATTGCACATTTTCAAGTTCAGGAGGTGTCATTGCTTTCCACTTCATGAAAAGCTTTAAAGGAGCTTGGTCCGATTGCTTCAACCTTTTTTCCAACTTTTTGAGATTTTGGTACCAAAATTTTGCTCATATTTTTCTCATAACCCTTGTGAAATTTCATGGCTGAGTTGTTTCGTTTTGGAGATATATATGAAAATGTGTCTAATATATTGGTAACCATAATTAATTTTACATATAGGCGGCTCTGAAATACTAAATTGTCCATAAAATCAAAACGGTTTGACAGATTCAGCTGAAAATTTAGATTTAGAGAAGTTTAGTGGTCATCTTTCATATGGCATTGAACACTTTATATTGAAAAATCGGACCAAGCTCCTGTAAGGGCACAGTTAACCCCATTTTCAACTTTTTTCAGAAATTTATTATGCTTTGTAACGTAGCAACCGATAATTAAATCCATATAAAAGTATACATTTCTACATGTGGATTTTTGTAGAAGAGATCTTCTTGTAGAAGATGATGGTTAGGTCGGTTTTGGAACAATATAAAGGTCAAAAAACCCTTGTTCTTGGACCACTATATTTACAAACAACCTAACTGAATTTTGAATAAATAAAAGTTGAATCTCTTATGCTTTTTAGAATCTAAAAACACATGTGTAGGATCACATTTCTCAAATTTTTGATTTTTGACTAACTTTTTGAAATATTGCCAAAAATAGGTCTAAAATTGGCCCAAAATGTTTTTGGTTTTTTTTTCATTTTCAGCCTATTTTGGCCTAAATGTTCATTTAGAATGTCAATTTACACCATAGTAAACTTGGACACCATGAGAAAATATTTTGTATGTGTACAAACTACAAAATTGACTAGTATATAAATATATCTTGGGCCTTATAATGTTGTTTGTGGCTGTAATTCCTTAATGCATACTCCAAGTTGTGATAGTGTGTCTAGAATTAAGTTGTGAGTTTACAATGTAGATGACAACCATCACCGCGGTCATCTTCTCCTTGAAAATGTACAGTCACATGGGAGACTACCGAGTAAAGGACAACATCTACAGGTTCATTAATCAAACCCCCTCCCCCCGGGCCACAAACAAGTAGTCCATCTAGATATGGACCTCACAAGCGAGGTCCATCTAGTTGCTTTATAATTAATACCCCATCATGAAAAGCTTTGCTCTCAAATATATAGAATCCAAAACTATGCTCCCTCTAAGGTCGTATGGTGTGCAATTTGGGAAATTTACAAACAGGTTTTCAAAAATGTCTAAAGATGCTTTCTCATGCGTATTATAGCAAATGTTCAGCTTTAGCTAGTGATTGTGATGCAAGCACCATTTCAATTTTGACAAAATTGGTTGAATTTACCTTGTAAAAATTTAGAGGGAAAACTCCCGGGGGAACACTGATCTGGAAAGTTCTAAACAACACCATCACAGTTCTTGAATTTGATTTCAAACTGTGAAAGAATTTTAGTAAATTTCACTTGATCAAGGCATCAAGACAATTGATTGTATCAGCTTCTTAGCATTGTTGTTGCAGATGTTCTGAGTATTATTTTAACTTTCAAATTTTGTGGTATTTTTTGTACAGGTGTAATGGAAAAAATGGGACTTGGACCCACAATTTTACTAGAGGACAACCCCCGTCTTGTCTATGCCAGACTTACTGGGTTTGGCCAGTCGGGTAAATATAAGGATATGGCTGGCCATGATATCAATTACATAGCAACATCAGGTGAGTAAAGCCAAGGGGAACTCAACTTTGAAGATGGCAGGTCTTTTCAGAACAAAGTGCCGGACAAGGGGGTTTACTGAATTGATATGTAAAAAATGACATTTAATACTGTATTTGTTGGTCTGGTGAGGTTATTAGCTTTCCAGCATTTTAAAATTCCCATATAGTGTGTTGTAATTACTATCTGTAGGGCCCTGTCAGTATAGAAAATTACACATATCTCTATTTTCTCAAAAATGCAAGCACGTTTGAAAGAATGATATGGGGGTTGTAACCATGATTCTTACTAGCTTCAAAACTCATATCTCTCAGGGATACCAGTAAATGTAAATGAAGTTATGCTGAATTCACATGTAATGAATTTTCGGACAGATAGTGTTTTCACCACAAACGACCAACACAATTCAAACGCAAATGATTGCATAAGCCATACAATGGAATATTAGCTTTTCTCAGCTCAACTGAATAAAACCAAGTATATTCTTTCAAATAATCTGTAACAGATTTGTCACCTGTCATATCCAAAGGTCCACAAATCGAAAGCTCTACTTTCGGTTATTGGATGTTCGGATGCAAAGTTACACATTCAAATTGGTAAAAGGCATCGAGCTGATTCGCAAACTATAATTCTGAGAAAAACAAGTTGAAAGTTTTTGTACAGAGTTAAACTTGGATGGAGAGGGTATTTTTATCTTGGTTTTTAATACATTTTTCTTATACTTTTTTTGGATGTTGAAACTTGATTGATATAATAGACAACACTTCAAAGGTAACATTTCTGATGAGATTAGAAATTTGGACTCGGACATAATTTAATTTGACTATGCTCAGCTTCAGTTTCCCCTATCACGTAATATACTATGCTATCTATTGATAAGACAGGTCACATTTCTGATTCTTTCTTGTAGCTGAGTTTAATCTTTATCTTCAAAACAAGCTCCCCGTAAACTGTATCCCAAGTATTCAAACAACGCACTTAATTCAATATTTAAATCACATGGCAAGGCTCATGCATGACGATCAGTTTCATAGCTCATAGCCAGGGGGAAACAGCCCCAACCACACCCAACAAAACCCTTGCCACCCCACCCCCTTTACCCCCAACCGAAATTTCATTTTGTACATGGGTCTATGGATTACCCTGTTTTCCACCCTTTTGAAAAATTGTCAGCCTCGCCCCCTCATTTCAAAATGTCTGGCTTATGCCACTGATGACGATCATGATTATCAATTTTCCCCATTGATATAGGCCTAAACTTGGTTATGCAATTGCAGAAGTAACCAATCTCATCCACTGCATGATATGAGGTGGGTCGTGTACGGCGCAGAGTACTTCTTGACAACTCAAGTTAGTAAGTAAAAAACCTGCGAAACAGGGAGCTGATTGTCAAGATAGTGTTCAGGAAGCCATAGAGAAAAACATCTCGACTAATCTGTGATATATTTGTGTTTCTTTAGGTCTGTTGGGCATGTTGGGAAGACCTGGAGAGAAACCACATGCTCCTCATAATCTGTTGGCCGACTTTGCTGGAGGTGGATTAACATGTGCATTTGGGATTGTAGCAGCGTTGTTGGAGAGGACCAAATCTGGCAAAGGGCAGGTTATTGATTCAAATATGGTGAGTAGTTTATGGTAAATTTAGATTTCCATCAACCAACTTCATTAATGCTATATTTTCTTGCCATTTTATATGCAATTCATGCACAAAATGTGCACAACATTGTAGCGTTGCCATAAACAAAAACTTGTGTCAAGTAATTGAAATTTATGGACTCTGATCTCAGGAAGATGTATTTTATGTGTCATATCATAGTGTTTCATTAGCAAGTAAACTGATACCACAGAGTACTTGATAAAAAGAGCTTTTTTTGGAGTACTCAACTTTTGTTTGAGCAGGGTTGTGCTGTAGAAAAATGTCACCTCTATCCTATGGGTGACATTTTCACCCCAATTTCAGAAGTGGCTTCCATAAGAGATTAAATGGGGCATGGGACATAAAAAAGGCAGGCTCATGCTATGACTAGAGGGTAACGGCAAGTGATGTAAACATTCAAATTGCAAATTTCAATTTCCTGCTAGTTATCATGGGCATCCATCACTTGACGCTAATAGACTGCTGTAGTTTATAGCCTTGCCTCCATGGCTCGCATTTAATTTTCCTGGATGAGGGGCTACTCAATTTTGATTTTGGTAGGGGTGTGCCACTGTGAAATTTGAAGAACCACCTATACAGATACCAATTTTTAAGAAATTAACCCATCAATATACAAAATTGCCCAAATTTTGAGTCAAATTTATATTAAAAAAATTCCCAGATTTGCACCATTTTGGGGCAACATTTTATAAAATGTTGAAAAATTGACCCATCAAAATACCATATTTTGCAAAGAAAAAGGACCCATTGGCATACCAACTACCCTGATTTTGCTACCCAAGTTTGTGTCACATTCCCGTAATCACTTTTGTACTATTAAAGTACCCCTCCCGGGTTAATTTGTCACCCTCTGTCATAAATTCGTCATAGTGTGAGCCAGATTCTATTCACAGAAAATCACCAAAAATTAATATATTTTGTGCAAATTCAATTTGAACTATTGAAATAGCTGGTAGTTATTTTCAAGGGTAGGACTTAAAATATTCAGAACAAATGTACCCAAATCAACATGAACAGCAGCGCCCTCCTATACTAAATATTTTGAAACATTTGTATTTCAATTTCATTTGCCAGGTGGAAGCCTCTGCCTATGTTGGTACATTTCTGTGGGCAAATGAAGACCTTGGATTACTGTCTGACAAACGTGGTGAAAACCTTTTAGACGGTGGCGCTCCATTCTACGACACTTACAAAACGTCCGATGGCAAATATATGGCAGTTGGAGCTTTGGAACCACAGTTTTACCAACAACTTATAAAAGGTATTAAAACTAGCTGCATTGAAAAATTGCATTAATTGCTAACAATTAGGATTAAGATTAAGAAAAAAACTAAGTTTTTTGATGACATACTAGGCCGTAACATGTTTTTATTTCCTCAATGCAAGAGTGAAGTCTATTGCCAAATAGTGTAGAGGTCTTCTCAATTCTTTTATTTATTCCAGATACGACCTTATATTGGTCAATTCAACAATTTTGCCAATAACACTTTTATTTCAAAAATTAAGAAAACAAAAATAAAAATTGAGAAAAACATCCTACATATTGGTTTCAAAAAAAAAACCAAATAGTTTAAATGATTTGATCCAGAATCACATACTTAGTCAACTTAAAACACACACATTGCCATCTAGTTCAGCATGTCAACACCACTTCTAGAATTGTAGACATAAACTTTTATAGAGATTTACTAATTAGTTACAGTGAAAAAACTTGCATAAAATGATGGATTGACACCCAGACAGTTTTTGAACACGCAATCTTTATACACCTGGTTCCTCCCCATCCAGGTAGCAGATGTACTCATTTATGTGGAAGGATCCTTACAAAACACTAATCAAAACAAGATATAGTTCCGAGGCAAATGCTGAATGACCCTTTTAAATGCATTTTTTGCAAACGCTCTCACAGCTTCTCACCAAATGACCCTCTTTTCCAGGCTCTGCTCTTTTCAGAAAATAAATGTTCTCACTATAAAACCTTAGCGAGAACACTGCTAATCCCCCTTGAATAATCATCGAAAGTCTAAGACCCTCCCCCTTCTGAGGTTGTTGCCGCACATTCCCGTTACTTCCGGAATTTAATTGGCCCGGGTTCATAGTACAAAACTGAAAAAAAATGTATCAGCAATTTTTTAATAAAATATTTTTAAAAAACTGATGAAAATCATTAAAGAAAACAATTAGAAGGAAAAGAACACAGTTTCTAACGACTACCGGGATTATCATTTAAAATGTCAGTGGCACTTTTAAGCTTCCGTAGGAATTTTACAACTACATTTGTGTGTACCGCCCACGACCAGCTATTGCGTGATGGATGCAAGAACAATGAAGCGAGTTTTACGTATTACCTTTCACATTCAATAATTATAAAAATAATAATCAGGATATATTTTGATTTTGGGGGTTGATCGCTCAACCCAAACGGTTTTGAAATCTTTATATTTTTATAGGCCCATATGGGCAAAATTTTAATTTTTCGAACTATAGTAAACAGTCAACATTTTTGAATGAGCGGTTTACTTACTTACAGTTCACTCTACATTTAGTAGCCTGATCTCCGTGTGATCTATTCTAAATTAACGGTTTTAAATGAACTACAGGAGGAATATAGAAATCAGGTACGATTTCAATAATTATCAGCATTATTAGAAAAAATATTCTTAAAGTCATGAGCTTGCTTGCAATGTACCTCTAATTTATTCTAAAAGACAATTATCAGGCTTTACCTATCACGTGCTCCTCCATAATTACATAGTCAGCGCTGAACACAACCCTTAATGTCTCGCCCCTCCTGGGCGAGACAATTATGTGACAGACAATGAAGATAGGTCTAAAATGTACCATAATGTCACACCTACACAACAAAGAGACAAAAAATGCATACCGGAAATATGTGACTAGATGGGGTGTGATTCACTGTAGATATTTCTAGTTCACTTTGTTTAAAGGAGCTAAGTATATTGACACATGCATAACTCCTCTTTGGAATTATCTATTTCTTCCATTCCTTTTTTAAAATCAGCAAAAAGAAGAATGCATTTAAGAGGTTCTTCATTGGTTTGAGTATTAAGGTGTTTGGTCCATGAGAGATCCGCCCGAAGAATTTTAGTAAAAATCGGCATGAATGATATTTTATCGATGTAGAACCGATTTTTGAAATAAAAATTGGGGGTCACCGGACTCGTTTTTGCATGAGAGTCAGTTTAAAAACAGCATTTTTGGATGTTTTGGAGGAAAAATTAGTACAGGGGTGTATGGGAAATGTGGCAAAAGTGAAATTATTTAGTGTTGATCCAAAAATCTGCCCGAGCATTTTTGTTAATTTTTTTACAAAAGTTGCGCACAAGTATGTTCTTACAAATAAAAGAATAAAAAGTGGGGGTCACCGACTTAGTTTGTGAGAAAAATAATAAAATATGGCAATTTTTAGCTTCAAAACACTTCTCAGAGTATATGCGCATGCGTATTGCGGCACTTACCTACTCAGAAACTAGCGCGTACTGATACGCGTGGACGGCGCTTGGACCAAACACCTTAATTGCTCGTTTGTGATTAAATCTTCAATCTCTGTCAACTTCATTTCCAGGTTTAGGACTAGCAGAAGATGATGAACTTCCATCTCAAATGAGCGTTGATGAGTGGCCAAAACTGAGACAAAAATTTACTGAAATATTTGCTTCAAAAACACGCGACGAATGGACTGCAATATTTGACGGATCAGATTCATGTGTCACCCCCGTTTTGAACATATGGGAAGCTCCAAACCACCCACACAACAAAGAAAGGGACTTTTTCATTAACACAGAGAGGGGTGTTACAGAACCAGGACCTGCTCCTCAACTCTCAAGGACACCTGCCTATCCATCCAACACAGCTCAACCAGATATAGGACATGACACTTTATCAGTTTTGAAGGAAGCCGTTTATGACGAAAGTGAAATTCAACGACTCAATTCTGTAGGTGCCATTGAAATAACACAAACATCCAAGTTGTAATTTCGTATCTACAATAAACTTTCTAATTTAAAAAATTCTTGCCTGATTTAAAGAAGTATTTATCCTTTATATTTCAATATCTTTTGGACTAAATTTTCTTTTAATAGAGCCTTCGTAGAATGAAATTTGGAGTCAGTATGGTTCATGGGATTTTAGAAAACATTGCTATCAAAATACCTATACAGTGTGTCCCAGAATGAAGTTATCAAGATTTCAATGCCACATAATTCAAAAACTAAAATCTCCCAGACACGATCATGCTTGATGTCTCCACTTGCTTTGGTGCAAAAATGAAAATAAATCTATGCATTAATTATCTAGTAGTGAGCGTTTGAAGCTCCAGAGGGGTTTGGACACTTTTCCCAGTTAGGAGAGGTTGTAAAATCCATAGGTAATTTGCAGGGGAAGTATGCGAGCTAGGATATCATCTTTACCAATATTTCTGTTTTGTTCCACATGTTGCTTCTCCTTCGTTTTTTGCAGTTCCTTCTGTCATCATGATACCATAAGCTTTTTATTTTCTGACATTTTTAAGAAGGGATACTTGTACGATGGGGTTATCTGGCTCCTGGAAATGTTAAATAAATTGTTTCAATGATATCTGCACTTTCCAGGTATTGGTCAATAATGATACTCTTTTCTCCATTGACAAATGAGGTGTTATGTTTGCTTTGAATTACCATATTCCTACAACCACTGCTATCAGGGTACAACTACCAACCCTTTACCATACTTTCAAATGACCCGCTAAATGATTTTCCTAAACGATTACCTAATAAAATATATTAAATGATTTTTTTACATATGAAAAGAACCAGATTTAGGTTAATATAATCTTGAAAACAAAGACACTTATAATTGGACAAATATTATCATGACTATGTCTGTAAAGATGACATTCTTGTTACATGGTGCAAATATCTGTTAATTTTTACAACTTACCCAAACTGGGAAAAGTGTCCAAACCCCTTTGGAGCTTCAAATGCTTATTTCTAGAAAAATTATGCATGAATTTCCTTCATTTTCGCACCACACAAAGTCAAGACACAAGGCATGATTGTCACCAAGTTTCATTGTCTAGAATAATTTGGTTTTTGAATTGTGTAGCTTTGAAATCTTGATAACTTCATTCTGGGACACACTGTATATATAATATGTGAATCGATCAGTAGCTGTCTTATCTGATGTCTTGTATTCAGCTGAAGAAACTGATTATGATAGCTTTGTTACAGCAGCATAATAATGGCAGCAGAAGCAGTGCTTTGATCTTGATGGAAAGTTAATATATCAGTACAGGATATATTTATTAAATGATTGTATTATTATATTGTAAAAAACTACTTTTCTCTGTTCCAAGTAACTATTTTCCACCCTACTTTAATTTAGACGACTTAAACAACGATTCACTGTTGCAAACCAGTAGGTATGAGTCTAAAAGTTTCCCCCAAATCCTTAGTTGTTTGTATTCAGTCATCCCTCCTACAAGTACACAAAATTGGCTGTTATCAGATATGGACTTAAGTCCTGGGGTCACTCAAAATATAAAGAAGCTATGCAAGTGAAGGTGCCGTCACATTTTTCAAAATTTGGTGGTCCATTTTTGTTTTGCCATTACCTATTTGTAATACTCTAGGTCCTATCAAAAACTTTGCCATAAGCATGGAATTAGGAGCTTATCTCTTAATTCCATGCCATAAGTTAACCCTAAACTCTAACCCTAAAACTAATCTGTTTATCTTAAAAACCATATATGTCGCAGCACATTAAAGGTACATCATTTACGGCAAAGCAGGGCCGTGAAACTCGTATTCCCAAGCCAATAGAGGAAATTGGTATAATCTATGCTCGGGTCAAAAGGTTAACAGTGTATTATACGCGCGACATTAATTTATGCTAGCCAATTAGGTTGGCGAAATTTACATATAGGACCGATTTGCTACAATAATCAGCTGATTATTATAGCAAATCGGTCCTGTATTAATGAGCTGGGTTGTGACACTTTTTAAAAGGGGAGTTTCATCTCCCATTATATATAGACTCTCTGGGCAAAGTCAATTTGAGATATAATATATTTACAACAGTCAGTTTGTTTATCATGAAAAAGTATTACAAGTATTAGAATTTCTGTGGGACAGAAACGGGAAACATCTGCCATACACAAGGCAAGACCACTGATATGATCACTAAGCAGAAAAAAGTTCATTGTCTGATTGTCTGTGTCATCATGATTAGCAGGGATGAGAATGGGTAATTGTCAAAAGAGGAAAATGCGAACGTAGGTCATGAAGCGACCGGAGTCTCGCGTTTCACGGCCGGGGTTCCAGGGTCCTAAAGGGCCCCTGGTGGGGTCCAGGGGTGAAGCCCCGGTGGGGGTCGAGGGGGCGAGCTGTAGACTTCCTACACTGTCAGAAGCCATTTGGAGCCCATTCCAGGCCTGGGGTTTGAAAACATATTAGGGCCTATATCAATATATAGAAAAATATGCTTCCCAATTACAGCAAAAAGTGTTTTAAGAAACGTCGTTTAGAGCTGATACGACTAGTCTAGTATTAGAATCATGGGCTTCCCCTAAACCCCCCTCCAAATTTCTCACCGGATTTGCATTGATCTCGGAGGGGTCAGGTTTTGACCCCCAAATCCGTGGATCCGCGGAACTGCAAACTAAAGAGAAGGATAAGCTTAGCATTTACAGAAAGCCGACTCATACCAATCAATATCTCCAATTCAATTCCCACCACCACCTCCACCAATAACTGGGTGTGGTGAGGACTTTCCTAGATAGACAGGACGCCATTGTGACAGAGAAAGTTGACAAATGAAGTAGAAGATACAGTGACTTCCATTTGAAATTTGCAGGGGCTCTGTCAACACCCAGGGGGGGGGGCACTCATATTTGGAGCTGTACACAACCGCATTCAAAAGAATACGTTAAAAAAAGGGTGCTTTTTTCACAGTCGGGCATGTCATGCACGTGACGTAATAAGGAGCAGAAATTTCGTAAAAAAGGGTGTGTTTTGAAAATCGTCTCTAACGCGTTTAGGGTCTTTTTCAAAATTCCATGTCCAACTTTCTCAGCACCCTTTGTATTAAAGAGTGAACTCCCCTGTTTGAAATCCCGATCCCATTTTGGGATTTCTTTATTTTCCGCTCGCTTTCGTTAACTTTCGATTCATGAGAGTTAACAACCTGAGAGTTAAGTACACGTCGCATGGGTGTTGAATGCTTGTTAAATATTATTTTAAGCTACGGTAAAATCTAGTCAGAGAGACCCTTAAAAGTACCTTTTGATATGATGGGTCACAAATATAAGTGACCCTAAATTTCAAGTGACAACGAACTTAAACTAATTACTCCATAGCCATAGAACTTTGGCCACAGAATCTGTCCTATTTATATTTCATTTAAACTTTGTACCTCAAGAGAACACCATTAAATTTATCAATATTAGACAAAAGTGGCATTACAAAATAACTGAAATAATTTGTTAGGAACAAATCTTGAGAATTACTATCCCTGGAATCACCACTGAAGATAAAACGCATTCTACAATCATCATAGATTTTGTAACACTAGTTACAAAATCATACTGCATTTTCCACATCAAAGTATAAGACCTACTGGAAAAAAAGTCTGATTGCCATAACATTTTTTTCTGATTGTTCAGAAAATAAATATGCTAGTTTGCTATCTTCATAACTTTTTCAAAAAGTATCCAATTCACTCAATTTGTGTACTTTTTCCTACCCAAATAAAAATGTTGTATTTGCTAGGAAATTAGGATCGGTTGGGTTATACGCCAATCAAACAATTTGTTTTAGGCCTATGGCCATGAACTTGTATTGATAGCTTTGTCTGTCTGTTCTTACATGCCACATGTCTTTGTAGGTGACCTCGGTGAACTTTCAGTTTGGCAGTCTAAACCATTTCTGAGAGCTATGGCCAATGGCCATGGCATAGTGCAGCTGAAAATAAATTATGTGGATAAATGTACAAAATAAAATCTAAATCATAGAAGGGGACAAATTCAGCATTGCAAATATTTAAACGTACCAAATTGCTGATTCATCATTGGAAAAGATTATTCCCGATATCTCAGTGGTTTGAACCATTTGATATTCAGGGGGCATGGCAGTTGGGGTGGTTTCAATTCTTTTTCTTTTCTATTAATCGAAGGCGGCAAGACATGTTTTTTTGTATTTCATTTTCATGGGTTTTTTTAACCTCAAATAAATAGGCAATTTTTTTTCTATGAATGTTGTCAATCATCCAGGATGTTTTAACACTTAAGTCCACACTTAAATCTGCTTTCCGAAGGAATATTTCAATGAAATTTGGCTCATAATAGCAGATTATAATTACAAATACATTGCTGAAATAAAAAATAAATATAAAGTTGTTTCGTTCGGTTTCACCGGCAAAAAAAAGGGTGCTTTTTTCACTGTCGGGCATGTCATGCACGTGACGTAATAAGGAGCAGAAATTTCGTAAAAAAGGGTGTGTTTTGAAAATCATCCAGGATGTTTTAACACTTAAGTCCACACTTAAATCTGCTTTCCGAAGGAATATTTCAATGAAATTTGGCTCATAATAGCAGATTATAATTACAAATACATTGCTGAAATAAAAAATAAATATAAAGTTGTTTCGTTCGGTTTCACCGGCAAAAAAAAAAATTTGAACAGCGGCATAATTTTAACGGTTTTTGCTATTTATCTCAAAAACAGTGCGACCGATTTGAATTGTTTTTTGCACCAAAACATGCCCAACCCCTTTCTTGACAATAATATAAAACAGCTTTATTGGGTTATGTTGCATTTTCGCGCTTTGGCAAAAAACAATCCAGGGTCCAAATGTACCCCCCTATGCACTTAAGTGTTAAGGCTGATGATACTCCTTGAGTCCTTGGACGAGGAGCGATACTGCAGTCATCAAAAAAGCAAGTCCAGTTGAAAAGATATACAGTAGAAACTCATTATAACGAAATCTGATATAAGAAAAGCCCTGTTATAAAGTAGTAATTTTTCTGTACCATTTGACTAATTTCTTTTGTTTTTTATTATTTTCAAAACCCTGATATAACAAAATTTTGGATATAAAGAAGTAATATGTCTGTCCCCAGCAACTTCGTTATAATGAGTTTCTACTGTAATATAATAAACTGCTATGTATAAAAATGTACAAGATATAAGAGATAGTGTTTATTTATTGAAACATTTCACTTCTTTAGTAACACATCATTTAACAAACTTTAAACAAAAGTGTGCAGGATATTTTACTCATCTAAATATAGGCCTTTAAAGTAAATTTTATGTAAACCCCTGCAGGATATTTTGCTCATCTTTAAAGTATACATAGGCCTTAAAAGTACAGTAGAAACTCATTATAACGAAGTTGCTGGGGACAGACAAATTACTTCTTTATATCCAAAATTTCGTTATATCAGGGTTTTTAAAACAATAAAAAACAAAAGAAATTAGTAAAATAGTTCAGGAAAATTACTACTTTATAAAAGGGCTTTTCTTATATCAGATTTCGTTATAATGAGTTTCTACTGTATATTTTATGGAAACCCCAACTCCTAAAGTTTAAGACTCTTCAGGTTATAATTCATATCATTTTGATGAATGAGTTATAGGCCTACATATCTCTAGGGAACTCAAATATTTTAAAATTTACAATTTTTTAACCTGACTAAATTAGCTAATTTAACTTGTTATTAGTGTTAATGATCAAGTTTATTTGGATTAATTCCAACTTGTTTTTAAATAAACAATAAATTTCCTTTAAAATCATACCAGACTTGACATTTTATTGGATTTTTGAACATAACAGAAACAATTATGCACAATTTTCATAATGCCTCAACTGTACCCTTCTCCAACCCTGACAAATTAGCTTTAATGAGTTACTAAGCTTAATTAGTCACTTTATATGAGTTTTATTCTTTACTTCTTGAAGGAAAAATAAATTATCTTTAAAATCACCCCAAAATAATGACATTTCATGGGTTTATTGAAAAGTTATCATATTCACTTGCCATTTTATAAATCCTTATATATCCTCACACCCAAAGTTTGACAAAGCATTATATATTCTATGACTGAAGCAATGACAAAGTATTTTTTAACCATATTTGGCATACTATTATGATATAACTCAATGGATAAGGCAATGTGCATTCCAGTGGCGTAGCCAGGTTTTGGAAAGTGGGCCACAATATGAAGATGAACCGACAGAATTGGATTGACCATGCGAGCGGAGTGAACGAAGTGAGTGGAGCGAATAACAGTTGGGGTCCAGGGGGCCGCCCCCGGAAGCTTCAGGTTTTTAGCTGTTTGACACACTACAGGAAGGCTAATTGAAACATTTTTGGATTTATGTAGTTATAATGGGCCAGAATGCTGTGAAAATCATCTATATGAGGTAATTTTTGCAGAAACCGACATTGGCAGGCTGCCTACGGCCGCTTGGACCGATGGGTTGTTTATGCGGTATTGCCGCCAGGCCTGCGGCCGGTCGGCTCAATTTTACCGACAGACGGTCAGTAATGGGGGGGGGGGGGGCCATGGCCCACATGGCCCCCCTCTAGCTAAGCCACTGGTGCATTCAGAAAATCAGTAGTTGAATTCACTGATTGGAAATGGTATGATATATAAATCATTCCTAACCCTAGCTAACACCACTGAATCTCATAATATCCCATTCCACAAAGTTAAGAAATAAATCATTCCTAACCCTAACACCACTGAATCTCACAAAATCCAATTCCACAAAGTTAAGAAATTCACATAAGTCCAAATCGTCATAGACCTAAGATAGATATGATCACAAAATCGCTACCATGGCAGCGCCTGCTCAGTGGCTTGACATAGTGATAATTGGATCGGGAAGCGGGAGGCTGTGGGTTCAAATCCAGGTGAAAATCCGCTATTTTTGACTGGCAGATTTCCAAGGAGATCCAATTTATCTATAAATCTACCCATCTTCAGCAATCAGAGGGTGCTTTTTTTTTTGGAAACGGACATCCCTAGCCGAAGTTACGTAATTTTAAATTTGGCTTTCTTTATAACATGAAATTGACAAATCGGGCTTTAAAGTTATTACGTAAATTCACACGCAATTGAAAAATAGCACATTTGCAGAAAGAATGTGCTCCAAAAATATTTTCTGGATTGAATTTTTATTTCAAACTTCAAGAATTATATGTTCATAAGGTTTGAAGAACTAAAAATTACCAAAATCTGAAAAGAGTAAAATTTTACACCTTGGACATAAGGCCTTAAAAAAAATGTTTGTTTGCCCTCTGCGACCGGCCCTAAAATGACAAAAATTTGGGGCGGGTATTTTTTTTTTTTCCAAACACCTAAAATATGAAAACTCAATATTTTTGACGGAAAATGTAAAATTTAGCAGCTAGTATAAAGTCACATTTAGTAGTATAAAATGCATAATTCCTCTAAATAATGACATACAGTCTTTGATTAAGCCCTGCATTGCTTGGTATTTGCGATAAAAACCATGGAATTACATCATTCTTAAAATATATGTGAAGAGTAAAAAAATAAGTCAACCGACCGACCGTTCCAAAATTTTAATTTTTCCAATGGAGGGCAAACAAACAATTTTTTTTTCCTAATCAGTTTCTATGACCTGCCCAGAAGTGAGTGGTTTTGACAGCACACATCACAACAGAGAACTGAATCGACCTTGCACCACAAGTAGGTATTACCCATACACTCAATGGTATATTCCAAATGCACACATTCATTGCATTAGGGAGGGGATCTAGGGTAGGTTAACCCACACTGACCTGCTCTGGCATGTTGCCTAATTTCCTTTATATTCCTGATATTTAGGCGGGTATTTAGAGTGCAAAATATGGATCCAGACAAAACATGATCACAACTGAATTAGTGAAACCTCATGCTTGAAGTTCTGGGTTGAAGTTATGTTATGTAGTCTTTATATGCAACACGTAGACCACATTAGTGGTATCACAATTAACAACTATCATCTAGTCTTCAATTAATATTTCATATGGCACAAACATTTTTCTTCAATCGCTTTGTGCAAGGTTTTGCTGTCTTTGTTATAAAACTTGGGACATATAAAACTGCAGGACTATTACTATTTTCCTGACTGCTGTGCTTTCTGCGATTAACTCTTGGCATCAGTTTTCAAACTCCAATATTTCCGCATACAAAGATTTTTGCTGATCACCGTGTGCTTTTGCTGAATGTGTCATTGGACCACTCACTACTGCAGGTGTTATTTGCCATCACCCTAATTGATTTGTATGCTAGCTACACTATACTTGGTGCAAAGTTTAAAAACTACAATATTTCTTAATCTATACAAGATTGGAAAATTTTGGACCACAAAACAAGATTTGTTTCCACTGTTACCATGGCAACTGCATTAGTCCCTGTTGAGATGATTGAAAGGGAGCTGACTTGTAGTATTTGCTTGAGTCTTTTACAAGAACCCAAGGATTTGGACTGCAGTCATACATTTTGCTTTGAATGTCTCAAGCAATATGTTCAGAAGGAACCTACCATTGACTGTCCTGAATGTCGCCATATTACCATCGTACCTCAAAAAGGATTGACAAATTTAAAAACTAACCTTTGTTCAAAGAATTTGGTAGAGAACTTGATCAAAAGTACTGGTGTGAGTAACAAACAGCAAATTGAAGTCCCTATGTGTCCCAGTCATATGGGAGAGCGCCAGCATTTCTCATTACACGTTACTTGCCTTAAACTTTTGTACCATTGATTTTGACATTTCACCGGTAATAAATCATCCAATATTTAGTCAACAACCAACTAATTTACCATTTTTCATGCCTTCAAGGTCAGGAATATGCCTTGAGGGTATAATTGTGTCCTTCACAACCCTCAGGTAGACCACATAGTAGTGGGTGGGCTAAATATTGGATGATTTATTACCAGTGAAATGTCAAAATCAGTGGTACAAAAGTTTAAGGCATGTAACGTGTAATGTTTTGTGTTACATGCAGTGTTTCAGTTTGTTACCATTGTCTTGTGCTCAAACACCCAAAACCACAGCATGAAATAAGGGAATGGAAAGAAGTTATGGAAGAAAGAGAAGTACAGAGAAAAAAGAGAAATCAAGAATTGGATGATGCTGAAATAAAACTGAAATCTGCAAAAGAAAAAGCTGAACAAGATGTCAAATCACATCTTCAATATATAAATACTGAAGCAAAAGCCTGGGAGAAGAAGATGAATAGGGATATTCAAACAACATATCAAAAAAGCATCAACATTCTCCAAGAAAAGAGGACGGAATTAAATAGATCAATAACCAGTGGTATGAGTAAACTTCCTATTCAACAGAATGATACACTGTCAGATAATATTACTATTCTCCATCTTGAACCAAAACAGATGAACTCCTCAAGTTTTGGTAAACTTGTCACATCTGGTAATAAGAAATTCAATGCATCATTTCTCAATCTTGAACCAAACCAAACAAACTCCTCAAGTTTTGGTAAACTTGTCACATCTGGCAATCAGAAATCCAATGCATCTATTCTCAATCTTAAACCAAACCAAACGACCTCTCCAAGTTTTGGTAAAATTGTCACATCTGGCAATAAGAAATCCAATGCATCAATTCTCAATCTTGAACCAAACCAAACGAACTCTCCAAGTTTTGGTAAAATTGTCACATCTGGCAATAAGAGATCCATTGCATCTGCTAATCAGACACAAGTTGGCTCAGCTAATCAAGAACTCAAATTAACGCTTCACATCAAATTTGAAGCAAGGGATGCTGCAATAGTTGCTGCCAATCAATCGAATTTAATTGCAGTAGCTCATTGTTTTGGTGGTAATATCAATATATATGGCAAATGCAACAATGAATACAAGAAGCTATGTAACCTCAGGTTGGATAATTATGCCTACTCTGTTGCCATTTCATCTCAAGGCAAATTCATTGTTCTTGATGGCATTATAGTGAAGGTATTCTCATCAACAGGTAAATATGAAAGCTCATGGCCTAAATCTGTTGATGCAAGAAAAATCACCGTAACACCTAATGATATGGTTGTAATTGGACACAAATCAAGAAATATGATCACAGTGCACCAATGGGATGGGGAGTTGATTAGGACACACCAAGTAGAATGTGGTTTTATACTGGATATAGCCAGCAATGGCAAGCAGATTGCATTCACTGCAGCAAGCGCTGTATGTGTAATAGGCTTTGTGACAGGTTACACATTGTGGACAAGGAACATGTCATCCCCAGGTGGCATCTGTTATGAGCAGAAATCAAACACCTTCTTAATATCAAGAGGCTATCATAGCAATGGTGAAATAGTGCAGTACTGCAGCACAACAGGCCGCCTCATATCAAACCTGGCAAGTGGTCTTTATCTTCCATCGGGAATGACTGTTACAAGGGATAACAAGCTGGTGGTGGCTAACCGGCGTGGAGTGAAGATCTACAATATATTGACTGAATTCGCAGGACAAATTCCTAAAAGGAAGATGGTAAAACCATTTTGAATATTACTGTAGAACATAATTCCTGTACATAACGCATTATAATAAGTTGATAAATACTAGCGGGATAAATTGATAAATATATCAATGGTCAATTTCAAAAACTATAATAGGATTAATTTCACAATATTCTATCACACAGCCTCAAAATATTCGCTGAGAAACAAAATTCCATGATTCAAACCTTTTTAAAACCTAGCAAAAGGACCCCACTGGTGTCACATCCTATCTTAACACTTTTACACAAGCATTTCAAACTCTTCATACATATATATCTGCATATTTAATAAAGGTGGTTTCCCCGGATTCATATCAAATCCACCATTCACTACAGAATATAAAGAACTTTTGTTGCCCCTACTGTGATTTCTTGGTTACATCTAGAAATAACCCATTTGACGATATTTGGACCTTAATGATTTATCGATTTATCAGGAATCCCAGCATTTAAAAAAAAAAGAAGAAATTCCATGATTTTGCATGGTGTAGTCTAAAAATTCCATGATAATTATGTTTATACAAGATGGTTCGCGAACCAGTAGTCTCGCCTGCGTATCGACCGCCTACTTAATCATTCAGTTGTGGGGTGGATCCCAAGGGTACAATTTGACACCTTAATCTTTGAAATCGGACAAAGTTGAAAATTTGACTCCAAGAGAAAGGTCGGACGATGGGGTCACCATTGATACTTTTGATCTCTGGTTCAAGACGAACAATTTGACACCTTAATCTTTGAAATCGGACAAAGTTGAAAATTAAGCAACATTTTATGCATAAATTATGCAAATTAGGTACTTAATTAAGCATATTTTGCACTCAAATTGCAGCTGGCATAAGCGCAGCTCTATCCTCACCTACCCACCAAATTTCATGAATGTAGGGTGCACGGTTTGTAAAATATGCCATTTAAACCAGTTCATGCATAAATTATGCAAATTAGGTACTGAATTAGCATATTTTGAACCGAAATTGTTGCTTGATTCAGTTTGGCTCCAGGTCTACCCAGTCACCAAATTATGAAAAATCATATTAACGTAGGGCATGCAGTTTCCGAGATATGCTCCAGACGGCGGACAGAAAATCGGATCGCTATGTCTCTTTTGAAAATTTTCAGGCGAGACAAAAACAAGTTGGTTCGCAAACCACAAGTCTCGTCTGATGGCAGTTCATAAAGGATTTTTAGCAGAAACATAAATTTCTTATCTTAATGGTCACCTTACTGGCAAGTGTTTGTTCCATGTTGAAACAAGATTTAATGAAGTTTATTTGATGTGGGGTCAAGGGTCAACAAGGTATGGCTATAACCTTGAAATGGCCTTGAATGTCCCGAGGTCATTTAAGACCTTGCAATGAGGTTTTTTTTCTCTTGAAATGACCCGTGTTAAACATTTAGACCATTTTGGAAAATTTACCTCAAATGACCTTTTGACCTTGACTGACCGCAACCTTGGGCCAAGGGCTATCGAAGATCCAAGGGCGCATAAGATATTGTTATTTATAGTTCAATGGAGCCAACACGGATAACTATTTCTAATCTACTGCTATTCTACAACAAATATTTTCGACAATTGCTGTCATCATCAGGTTTACATCTGAAACAAAGCAAAACCAATAAAGGGTTTTGAATATCAAACAGATAAATTTTACAAAGATTACAACTAAACTAAAGCTAAATTAAGGATGAACATGATAAAACAAAAGATAAGAGATCAGAGGAACGCCGACTACATCTTAATCATTAAGATATTGTTGTTACCTTAATTGACCTTTAATGAACTTAGATCAACTTTTTGACCTTTAAATGACCTCAGGTCAAGCTTTTGTCCATGTTGGAAATTTGACCTCAAATGACCTTGATCTTAGGTCCAAGTTTAATCCATGCAGGGTCAGGGGTTCATGAGTTATAGCCATGGCCTTGAAATGACCTCAGGTCAACCTTTTGAACATTTTTGAGATTTGATCTCAAATGACCTTTTGACCTTGAATGGCCTTGACCACATTCTAACGTTTTGCAGCACGAGTTTATCTCCAGACCCTTCATGTCACCAAGTTTCGTTACCGCAGGCCTTACGGTTTCGTAGATACACGGCGGTATGTCTCTTCCTCACTATGTTCAGGCGAGACAAAAACCACTAAAACGGTTACTTTTCAAATACTACGACCACACATATGAAGTACAGAGACCTGACACACTGTGAAAATAAGTTTGACCATGACTGACTACTTTTGATTTTTGGGCCAATCAAATTTCCGTTTTTTGAGACATTTCAAATCTCTTGACTTTTTCCCTGACTCGATGAAGTCTGTTGACCATGACGGACGTGTTAGTTTAACCAATGGCTCTGTTAAAAAAAAATTCCAACTTTATTAAATAATTATCCTTGATTTCCCTGATGGGATGGGAACCCTGTTTATGTGAGGGGTATTGTGATCAAGATTCAGAGGGTTAGGGTTAGGGACAAGTAACGCCTGCATAGAGGGGAGCGTGGCCGAGCGGTTAGAGCACGAGTCTCGTAATACAGAGATTGTGGGTTCGAGCCCCGGGCCGGGCGGTTTTCGTCTCCTTGTTTCCTTGGGCAAGAAACTTTACTCTACTTGCTCCGTGGTCGGACAGTCACGTAAAGCCGTGGGTCCCCTGTACGAATAGACTCCTTCATGGGGTATGCATGTTATGCAAGTACTTGTATCATTGATTGATTGATTGATTGGAAATCTCATAACATATAAACAGCACATCATCTATAAGGCAGCCTTATTATGATTGTGCCCTATTAGGTTATGCACGGAGGTTTGTCCAAATCTCATGAAAATCAAATCACATTGTACAAAGATTTGCTGACCGGTCTTATAATTTTGATCACCAAAAGTCACTGACCTCTAATGAACCCTAGATGACATGATCAATGTACTGATAACCACAGACACATAGATCCGGGGGGGGGGGTGTTCTTACTTACAAATGGTATAATGGGGTGCTCAAAGGTTTTGGGGGTGCATTTTCGTTATTTTTGGTATATTGATGGGTGGGTTTTCGTCACAGACCCAATGCGCCCAATTGCAAAATTGGGTGTATTTAGGAAATTGTTGCCGAAAAAGCACCCAATTTTCCCAAAATTGGGTGCTTTTTCTAGAAAAATGGTATACAGATGGGTCACAAAATCATGCTTTTTGAGGTGTAGAGTCTATTTTGAGCATCCCCGTACAATTTTCCTCCTCCCTCCCGACACACAGCCACAAACACCAACAGAGTGATCCATATGTGTCTATCTTTCAGAGGACACAACATAAGTATACCATATCAATAAGGAACAATGGAAAACGGAACAAGGGCACAAGCCGTTTGGGTATAAGGCCTGAACGTGTTCTTGTCCCTCCTGCTTGACTTGACACAAGTTGCATTGAGCAGTATTATTTGTATTTCCTAGCCACTTTAAAGTACCTTATCTGCAAAAAAGGTGATGTCAGGGATTGTGAAATAATATTTTTGTACATCATGATACAAAACAAATAAATAAATATGTGCAAGGGAAAACTATACTTGCTCATGCTTGTCTGTCTTACTTATACAGGGTCCCCAGTATTTTCAGAAAATGAAATTCCCTGATGAGGACTCCATGATAAGT